>JACXGK010000703.1:0-21486 GCA_016801125.1 Novumbra hubbsi
TCGGGTGGATCCCGCTCCTCGGCAGAGCATTACTGTGTGTCTCCGTCAGCGAGTTACCAAGAAGGGGCACAACATCCGGTGAGTGACTGAGGTGGGTGTGTTTTTCCGTGGCCCGGTGTTTACCTGAGTCGTTAACAACGATGGATGCAGCTCCGGTGGCAGCATCAGCCGTCTGCCCCACAAACTCTAAAGACAGAGGGGGGGGGGGCGATTTACAGCTAAGTGCATCTAAAGACAGCAAATACTATAATCCAAGCCTACTAGGATGACGCGCGCCATGAAATTGTGTATTCGAGTTTGTTTTATAAGCAGCACATGTTGTTCTGTTGTTTTTAACATATTGATTTATGATGAACTATCTGGGTCAGTGTTATATATGGCCACTTACGATAGTTAATAAAAAGCAGGCATACTTATTATTATTATTTTAACTAAATGGACACAAAAAAACAAGGGGTTTACCCTCCCTTCCCGGCAGCTTCACCAATGTTCCCACCACGCTTCCTAATTTGAGCTATTCTTACCTGTGGAAACGCCGTTGTCCCTGAAATTCTTGATGTAGTTTTCTCCAAAGGAATCTCTGCCAACCTGAAAGAACAACGTAATGATGAAACAGAAAACACTGATCCAGGCCATACTATAACTTTTGAAGTTCAGTGAACTCCAACCAGAACGGAGTTGTGTTTTCTCGTACCCCGCTGGCATACTGGCAAAGTGCCGTCACGTCACACAAACACATGCGCACGCACACACACACGCACACGCCAGCACACACACGCACACACACATATCGATACCCACGCGGCCATTGCGCCAAGCCTTCGAGATACGACGACCCCACCCATCCGACGCCTCCTCATGTCCACCTCTCCTCCCCCTTTCCCTCCATCCGCTCTGGGAATGTCCACACTGTAAACTCGTTCAAGGGGCGTCAAAGGGGTCCCCTCCTCGCCCTTAGGCTCCCTACTTCTATCCCATACTTTCAAGGAAGAAGCCAAGAGGCATCTGTGCCCTAAGAGCCTGTGATGTGCAATATGCGGTGGTGGTAGCACTATGGTCAACACCTTGGCTCCCTTCGTCTTTGAAGTGTGGCCTTCCCTCTTTGGATGTTTCTTGAAAGCCCGGACGTCTATTTTTGGGCTCGGCCCATGCCGGAAGAGCCGCTCCCGCGTTTACTGCTTATCGATTGGGCCCTTTGTTCTTGAGAGTGGGGTTTCAGCTACTTTGATAAAGGTTCTTTCGCACTGCGCTGTTCCTAGCTGATTGGAGACCTGGGGTTGGATGTACAGTAAGGGAATAAGGGCTGTTTAAAGCGGAGTGCTGTGTGGGTGTGTGTTATGTATGTGTAATGGTAGGGATTATGAGAGAACGAGGGCTTGGGCAGTGACAAAGGTGGAGAGAGGAGGTCAGGATGGCTAGGTGGAAACAGTGCCTGCATAGTTTAACATTTTAACTAACTTGTCTATAGGTAGCACATATAGACAAGACACATATAAATCAACGATATTATTTTAATAATATCTGTACACCATCATAAAATATCAGCTTGCTGTGTGCTGTCACAATGACATACCTTACAGACCATGGCAGTCTTGCTGTGTGCTGTCACAATGAAATACCTTACAGACCATGGCAGTCTTGCTGTGTGCTGTCACAATGTCATACCTTACAGACCATGGCAGTCTTTCTGTGTGCTGTCACAATGACATACCTTACAGACCATGGCAGTCTTTCTGTGTGCTGTCACAATGACATACCTTACAGACCATGGCAGTCTTGCTGTGTGCTGTCACAATGAAATACCTTACAGACCATGGCAGTCTTGCTGTGTGCTGTCACAATGTCATACCTTACAGACCATGGCAGTCTTTCTGTGTGCTGTCACAATGACATACCTTACAGACCATGGCAGTCTTGGCTCCCATTCTAGCTGCCTGGATGCACTGGTTCGCCCCTTTGCCTCCAAAGCCAATGAAGAACTTGTGACCATGGATGGTCTCTCCCGCCTTCGGCAGCCTCGGTGCCTGGCTGAAGGGAGAAATGGCACAGATAAACCATCACTCACAGACTCCCACAAAAACCTAGGTTACTAATTCTAATGTCCCTTACTAGAAGACAAGGGGGCAATGATCTGTCAATTTAACAGTAGGGATGTGGTTTTGTGATACCAGATGATTATTGGGGTTGTCATCCAGGGATAATATTGGCCCGTCTATGTCAGACCTTACAATCGCTCAGTGCTCGTGATGCCAAATGTTTTCGAACCACAGCTGCTGTGACTTCACTATGCCAGAGACTAAGCAATTTGACGTCTGACTAACTACAGGGGAGTGCCTCCTACTCTCCCCCAGGCTAACACCCCATTGGCTGGTGCCCCCAGAGAGCGCTGTGTGTATGCTGTCTCCTCCAATCACAATGGTTCACCGCAAACTGTGGGGACAAGGAACAAGGGGGTACGTGTCTGGCCCATATACCACATATAAGGGCTATTATTGAACCACAAACCTCCACAGCACCATATTGCAATTTTAAAAAATTTACCATATCAATTGTAACAGTAAAAATGCACACTACCATTCAAAGGTTCAGGGGCACTTTTGAATGAAAAGCAATTTGTGTTCATTACAATAACAGAAATACAGTGCAGACATTGTTAACGTGGTACATGACCGTTACAAAAGTATAAGCCATATCTCAGACTGGACAATAAAAAAGAAAGATTTAAATGGGTAAAAAACACAGACACTGGACAGAGGAAGATTGGGGGAAAAAGGTCAGCATCCCAGAGTCACCTCGTCACTGTTGACGTAGAGAAGTTTTGCATATACTAGTTAATGATATCAGTTGGGGCGGTTTCACTGCTTCTTTAATCAGTACAACAATTTCATTGACGCAAACATAATCACAAAAGGGTTTTCTAATGGTCAATTAGCCTTTTAAAAATAACACAGGAGTAATGGTGATAATGGGTCTCTGTACGCTTATGTAGATTCCATTAAAAATCATCCGATCAATTTTATGTTATTTTAATGGACAAAATATTAGCTTTTCTTTCAAAAAGAAAGTCATTTCTAATTATAAGCGGGCAATATCATTGGGCACAGGGTTGTGCATAATTTTGTTCTAAAAGTATTGAATAATATCTAAATCTTCTGATTATTATACTCAAGTTCCCTTCATATCATATCAGTTGGTCAATTGGTTGATCAGAGATCTAAATCAACATTTTCGGTGACCAGAACACAAAAGACTTGAGAAACTCAGACGGGAGAGAAATCCATTTCACTGCACTGTATTCAACAACAGGTTGGCAGTTTTTCCATGTTTTTTCAGCCTTTGTTCTTCAGGACCAGAGTGGTTCTTAGGAAGTACGAAAAGGGTGATAAACGTGTTTTTCGTCGGTAGCTATTATTGGGTAAGACTGAATGTACATGTGTGTATGCGTGTGTGGGTGGGTATTTGTGTTTTGCCCAACCACAATGCCTTATCCCGCTCCCACACACACACACAGACACACACAGACACACACACACACACACAGGATACATAATGGTAAGATGCAGAGGGATACAAGCAGGAGGAAGTTGAGTAAAGTGTGAGAGTGCCTTGGCCAAGCAGAGTAAGTAATAGACATACGCCATCACACACACTTCCAGGCTCACACCAGCACAATACACACACACTTGCACGCATTCACACGTACACAGCTTCCGGTCACGCATTCCTAAGCATCTGACCACAACTGTTGGCTTTGCTTGGCTGCCTGGCCGATCACCAGGTGAATGACAACTTGGATAGATCCCAGCCTCTCCCTTACCGGAGGCACTCGCCCATTGTCTGTGTGTTTTAGAGCACGCCAGCCAAATGTCTAGCTATGTGCTGAAGCCCAACCCCTGCCTGTTCTCCCCGGGCCACCAGAATACCACCACAGGTGTTTGGTGATGTCAGCTGTTTGTTTAGAAGCTTGTTATTTCAAAGAAACTGTGAAACAGGAAAGCTACTATCGCTAAGGAGGCCATTGAGTGCAGTACAGACGAAAATATTTGCTTTCCATTCATGTATGGAAGCTGACCTTCGGAAAACGTTTGGATGACTCAGAGCTAGCCTGAGATTGGTTACGGCATTGGTGTCACTATCAGAAGTAGAGCTGAGAGGATTGAAGACTGGGCAAATATTGCTTACTTTGGACCAACCATCATGCAGCATGTAGTTTCACATATTGGAGTATAGCTTCAAGCTAGAAGGTCAAGGTAACGGGTTTACAAGAGAAATGTTCTTCAAAAGACAGGAAGGCCTTATATGGTCATGACCTGTTGACTCATCAACTACAGAAGCTGTGTAGGTTAAGAGATCTTGCCACTTCTAGACAGAGACAGTACGAGAAAGAGGGAAGACGAAAGAGAAGGTGGAGGAAGGTGAAGGTGAGATGTGTGGAGACAGAAAGATAATGCCAGGTGGAAACCAGCTTTATTATCTCCCAAAGAGGTACTTTCAGTCAATTACAGTTTTGGCTAAAGTCACTGGCCCTCATAATGGACATGTTGTAGGTGTGGGGACAGCCAGGGACAGACAGCACATTTTACGTTTAGGTAACTTTCGAATGTGTAGGTTGGTATTGGTTAATATTATAAGTTTATATGTCTGTTGTTACGCAAGTTTCCATCTGTTGTTTGGGTGCTTTGTTGTGTTATGCTGTCTGTGTCACTTGTAATACGCTGCTCTGTATTTGCTGATTACCTGTCTGTATTATAACGTGGCGTGGTTTTTTATTAACCTGCCAAAGACCAGGTGAAACATATACTCAAAATGCTGATTAACCTAAAATGTTCCCATAAGAAAGCCACGTAAGTCGTTAAGTGACGTTCGGCTGTCTTTTGGGGCAACGTCAATCCAGCCACAACCACAAAGGTGTCTGCAATACATTGGTGTCGGCTGAGTCCCAATACAATTCAGAGCTGGGAAATGACTAAACAAGTCCCCCTCCACATCTCATCACAGCGTCTCCCCTTCCCACAGGCAGAGAGCGGCTGAGGTGTGGGATGGATGAGTTGTGGGATGGATGAGGCCCGGCAGCAGGGGGAGCTGTCTGGCTTTGAAAATCTGGGGTTACTGGTGCGAGAGCCGCGGAATTGAACGACAGCAAAGAGAGAGTGAGCGAGAGAGGAATGAGTGGGGGGGATCTGTGTCGCTCTGTCTGTCACAACCACCCAAACATTGGCACTTTGAGACAACTGGATTTCCAACTTCAAAGCCATGCATATCGCTTTGATGGGGTGGAAAATGTATTTCAAGTTTGAGTAGCCCCCACCCCCCCCACGAAAAGAAATAACCCAAAACAGCCTCTCCTGTTGGTAGGACTGTGGGGCCTAATTGATGCAGCTCATCCTGCCCTTCAAAGCACAAAAGTTGATGGCTGAATTTAATGAGTGAAGGGGAAAAAATGAAATCAGGGAGCATGTCCATGTGTTTTGGATAACTGGGCTGGGGGTGAGATGACTCGCCACAGTTTGCCAAGAAAAAGGTGTTCATGTTCATTCCCGCGGATGTTACTTAGACTTAGAGAAAGGGAAGTGTCAGTCTTGCCAGTGTACACATTTATTATTATTATGTTTAATGCTTGTTGTGTTGGGCAACACATTACAAAGATTTCTTAAGCCTACTTCATAGTAAATACTAATACAATTGAACTTACTTTCAGACTGCATTATTCACCACACTATAAAAATTAATTAATTGCAACAGTTGGGTAAACAAATATGAACTTCTGTGTGTCATGGTTTCCATGATTAGAGTCATTTTGTCTCATTGGATTTCATTATCATATTCCGGTAAGGTCATTTTGACATCATTAGTCAACAGGCAAATTAATGGATCAGTGTATTTTAATACGGGCATGGAGGAAAGCATAACAGGATTTGTGATGCGGATGGTATTGTAGGTATGACTGTAGGTATGAAGTATTTGTGCTAGGAGTGATACCGTGTTGCCAACTGTGAAGAACATGAATTTGCAAACTTCCAAATAAAAAAACGAAATAGTTCAGTTTAAACTGTTAATATTTGGTAGTTGCTCAAACCAAATAGCCATGATTACCGTAATACCCATAATAGCACCTACATACATCCTCCCGTTCTGGCTGCATGTGCTGCTGCGGGGAGGGGGAGGGGCTCAAGGCCTAGGCGACACAAGGTTGTTTGTTACAACAACTTGCTTGTACAGAGACACATTTTAATACCTAATCACATATATGGTTTCAGCGTTAATGCAACATAAATGCCGGTGCATCCTCTGTCTTCAATCAGATGAATGTGGCAATTCAATTATTTTGGATTCTTTTCATGGTGGTGCTCATCTGTAAAATTCACAACAAAAACAAACCTGTAACGATTGCATTAAAAGACTTTGGCCACTGGCTGTAAAAGTGGCACTGGTCTGCCAAAAAAGGCTCCCCCAAAATGGTCTTCTATGTCGTGTAGGTGCAGATTTTGCCACTTTCATCAAAAGCACTCATTTAACAATAGGCTAGGCTGCTGCCCGTTGTAATGGTCAAGTGAAATACCTATGTGATACTTAGTTTCCTCGTACATTGCATACTATTTTTATACATTCTATTGTGATTTACAATTTAATTGTCTTTATTGTAAATGTTATGCCACTATTTTAGTGTTAGCCTAATAATATTGTAAATGTTATGCCACTATTATAGTGTTAGCCTAATAATATTGTAAATGTTATTTAGTGGAGCACCACTTTTCTAGCACAAATCTGTCAATTTGCTTTTTGCAAACTATTGGTCTGACCATTTAGGTACCTAGCTAAATGTAAAAAAAAATGTATACTTCAGTACTAGCTACGACGATGGAGCTACATACCTGGCTGCTTGTCATTGGCCATCCTCAAAACCCCAGTACGATAATAACTACCACTTTGGTCAGCTCTGAAGATAAATAATTGCTACAGCAGTGCCACTAAGGCTTATGGTTAGTTACGTTTTACGTCTTAGAAAAACAGAACTGAAGGTAAAACATGAACTTCTCAACACAGAAGTTGAAACACTTGCAACCGATTTGCTACTACATGTTTCACCATCTTGTTAAAGAACAAAACAGCTGTGTTGCACAGTATTATAGGAATCCTAAATATTGAATACCTCTATGGCTCAAAACAAGGGATATTTTACTTCCGGATGTCTATTGTCTTGACACTTGAAGACCTTCATGGTGGTACAATCGACAATGTGGCACATGCCACTTTGGAATGTGGCATCAAGGGCTGTCGATGTCTTCAAGTCTACCCAACAAAATAATCTAGCGCCTCGAGTCTTCTTCAATATGTCTAAGACTTTTAAAATGTAAACACACTCCAAGCCAGTCTATCTAACTGGACAGCCAATTACTTTGAAGTCACACTTTGCAGTACATTTATTTTCTATAGACACATTTGCCTGTAGAGCAGAACATGTATATGGGTAAGAAGCTTTAGCTCAACTGCTTTAAAAACATTTTAACTCCAGGATGATTGGAGTACATTGACGCTCCCATGGTCAACTCACCAATCTTGTTAAAACATTTAATGTTATCTAAACCAACTGGACATGCTAGTAAACAGTATGCCATATTAAGCTAATGAATACCTTCACATGTTTGCCTTCATCTGGATGGCTAAACGTAGGCCACATGATAGTGACAGGGTCTGGGGAAAGCCTTGTTAAATATAGCAACAGAATCAATAGACTCTATTCAAATTGTATTAATAATCCAGGCGTAGGTGGAACAACAGGGCAGTTCCCTTTATCTGTGTCTGAATAGGACATAGGGCAGATCCTCATCAATTTTAAGCCATGCCTTCAACCCACATCCCACATTTCAACATGGCCTGTGCTTCAAAACTTGCTTAACAACTCCTGATAAATATAGGCCAGTGAGGCACGGAGCTGACCGTAGGTTTTGAGTCACATGAACAACACGAGCTCTGAAAATAGGTATTTCCATGTTTTCATCACAATGTGATGTGTACGTGCCAAAATGACTGACGCAGGTTAAAACAGTACAACAAAGATGGGTTAGTTGGTAAATAGAACAGAAGGAACAATAAAGAATATACTACAAAAAGCAACATCAATAAACCTTTCAGAAATAACTTTTTAAAGATTTCCTTGAAATGAGCATTGAATTTACCTAGAAAACTAAAACATTTAGCTATGTTTTGCATTTTTTGTGAACCGGAATTTTTTTGTTTCTTAAAGATGGGTTGCTGTTGATCCTCCAATGTTGTTTTCTCAGCTCTCTGCTGAAACAATATTGATGGTAATTTATTAGTTGGCTAATCAACTAAGACCCACATTTTGGAGGAACGACATTGGCTAAAACTACTGGTCGCATTTCAAACTACAGGTTTAATGTTCATATGTCACCCAATACCTTCTTCAACATTTTCCCATTAAAATACAAGCATGACAGTCGGACACACTCCCTCATGTGTAAAGTCCTAACTCACCTGACCAAGTCAGTCATACAGGAGCCCACCACAAACACATCGAAAGCCTCTTCTGGCATGGCCTATTGGAAAGGTCCAGGGATAAACAGATCCATATTGTTTTATCATATTCACCTAGCTTAAAGTACATCTAAACAGGTATATTGGTAAAATCAAGCTATTATGCACAGTTTGCCATGGGACAGATCCAGTCTAATAACCTAAGCAAACACAAAGAAAACTAAAACGTGTTTGCAATTTAAAAAGGTTTAAAACATGTACACATTTTAGAACTGGACTTAATGCTGGCCTATACTAATTGCTAGGGGCATTTCAGGCAACACCATAGCATACAGAAACAGCACTCAATAGAACTAAAGTATTTGTCACATTACCATGAACTGACTGGAATAAGGTAAAAATAGAGCCTTCACAGCTCTCAATGTTGGGCAGGTGCCAATCTAAACAGGGTGATTATTTCAATGCCACACCACGTGATTAAACCGGGCACAGAAAAATCTTTCATTAATTCAAACCTCGGTGTGTATCTGAGTTAATGCTTGTGTGTTAATCTCTTCAAATCTCCTCCTAGGCAGTCGAAGGCTCGGAAAGCCTGGCCGCTGGCTCTAGGACAGCTAAATTCTCCCACATTTCTGAGCATATTGTCTTTTCAGCCATGGCTGTTAGATGTTCTAGCCCCATTCTACCCCTATTGCAGCAGATTAAAATTCGATCCAGCTTGTCAAAATACACAAAATTGTGAGGATTCTCTCAAATTTGCATTTACTTACAGAACGTGTCAACTTCTCAGTTAGCCTAATCCTACCTGGTCTTTCTTGACAAAATAAAGGGAGGAACAATTATTATGTTACCTTCATTTTTCAATGAACAAACACAAGGGGATACATGACAAGCACTCATTATACATGCAAGTATCCTAGGCCTAGTTGTCATAATTTGAAACACTAACCTAGAAGTGTGTGTGTGACTTGCAAAGTCAATGATTGATCTTATGAATCAGCCTGTGTGATGGAGATTAATAAGGAATTAATAGTTTGCCCATGGATTATAGGAAACTTTCCAATATTTATAACATATTTGTTGTCAAAGCTGATAAGATGACTCAAACTGCTAAAGTTTTGAACCTCTATTCCGACAACTTTACATTGAGAGTGAATCAATACAGTGATGGTTACTCATGATTAGTGTCACTGACACTGTTTGAGACAATTTGAAGTTAGGCTACATTGTTCATTTTACTACTCCTCTGCTTCAGAAATTGTATTGCACTAATGTATTCAAAATTGCATGTATAATAGATTATGGGCAACATAATAAACTACTGTCTTTAGATGCTTATGTGTGCGTTTTTCTCCATTATCACGCTTGTAAACAGAGATTATGCCTTGCTGGTAGAAGTACACACTAGACCTACAGAGGCTTACTAATCAGGACATGATGGTTACAACATTTGGACCAAGCATGAAAGGCCTGTTGCAGAATGTAAGATATTATTGACTTGTTCTGGGGAACTGCCAAAATTGAATGTCCAAACTGTAAACTAAAAGTAACTCGGACAATATTTATATATTCGTTCAATAGAAACCTGAATTAACTAGAGTACAGTATACATTGTATTAGCACTTGCTGTAGCAATTCCAGTAATTAGCTAGCTAGTTTACTTGTCAATGTTACCCTTGCTAGCTAAAACAACGCTCTAAAATGACTTATTAATATGCATATTGCATAAATAAAACATTACCTAGTCATCAGAGTCCAATTCAGTTCTCTCTGTATGCTTACTTTCCTATATAGAAACCGGTAGCCGGACGGTTACACAAAAAAGACAGCTTGTGGCCGACTAGTAAAATGCCAGATTTCTCTAAGAATAAAATGTGATAACTGCATAACTAATAAATATTTATGAAATAGAATTAATGTTATACTATAAAAATATGTTGAAAAAATATATACATTCTGAAAAGAATATATACCTGCAGAAGAAATTAACTTAAAACAACTACTGTAGACCGGCAAATTAAAGAACACCTACAAAGTTTAAGGTCCGATAAGGACCCAAAAAGATGTACCGGAAGATTGCTGTAAACATTACACTTCAACGTTACATTTGGGGATTTCTAATACAGTATGTACATTATGCTTTTTCCCCATTTAGGGTCTAACGCTGTATTTGTCTATAATTAATGTAGCAAGCGTGCTAGCAAGCTAAATAATTCAATAATGCAACATTCACTACCTAGCTACAATGTTGCTTAATTAACTACCCAGCTAACGTTGTTAGCATCTTTGGACAACAAGACAAATAAAAGTCGCCACTGTAACTAAACTACAGCAGCATTTCAGCAACCATATTGGCATATATTACATATCTCAATAATTTGACCAGGGGTAGCATGTAATACTGATTTTGTACATGTGTTTGCTAGTGACGTATTGACAAGTTGGAGAAGTATCTGTCACTGTCTTTCAAAATACTTGTAACCGATTGCTTGTAGTTTAAATGCTTTCGGATACTTTGTAAGATTTGTACTTAAAATCTGCATTTTGTTGAAAATCTAATTATGTTGTCTGGCTGTTTTCAGGGACCTCTGTGTGAAAGATGAACAACATGTCCCCTGAAGTTGCCCTAAATAGAATCTCTCCTGAGCTGCGACCCTTGCTGTGCAGTGTGGTGCGGAATGGAAGAGTGGGACTTGACTCCACCAACTGCCTGCGGATCACAGACCTCAAGACAGGGTGAGTTTCATTGCTCAATTTTCTCAGCTGATAATGGGTATCCCAGGTGTCGGACCTGTAGCCAAATGGTGTCCAGTTTGATTTCTAACCTTACACATTAAACAGGGGTAATCGATCTGGCAGCTGGCATTCACCCAACGTTGAACCTTTGTCTGTCCGTCCCTGTCTGCTGCACTTGACCCTGTAGTTGTCTTCACTTTTTAAAATGTGTGCTGTCTGGGTCTGGTGGCGTTGAAAACAGAGACACATTTTTGTTGTTTTCTGTAACAAATGGAAAATCTGGGTTTAGTTTATTTTCACATTTTTTGTAAACATTGACAAAGAGGAGGGTAAGAGAAGGCATCATTTGATTTGTTGATGTGCACCGGATAAATAGCCACACATAACATGTTTGAATTCATGTCCCAGGTTAAAAAAGGAGATGGAAGAAATAATTGCTAATGGTTTTGCCGCTGTCCTGTTTGTGTACGTTTCTTCATTCGGTTTGACAGCAATAAAAGCCTTTTTTTGGGCTCTGTGGGGCACGCTGACCAAAAACTAACTTTGAATCCGTTTAATTCCCCCAGTTTGAAGCAAAGCGTTATTAATACTGTGCATCTGCAGCGAGACGTGTCACTTGTCTCTTTCCCCGTCTCCTTAGATGCACGTCTCTGACTCCAGGGCCCTGTTGTGATCGCTTCAAACTTCACATCCCCTACGCGGGCGAAACGCTGAAATGTAAGCCGCTCCCGCTCTCTGGCTACTTCTTTCCTATTCATCTCCCATATTAGGTGTTCAGGTTAGTTGGTGTCAGGAACCGCTATTCCAGAGAGGTGTACTACGAAGCGAGGTAACTGGCTTATCCAGCAACTTCATCGGTAACTTTGTGATGGTGGTTGTCACTTCCCCGATAACCTTCCCCGATAACCTTCCCCGATAACCTGTACATTGACAGGTGGAAATATTTTACCCGAGGTATGCTGTCTTGGCAATTCATGCTGCTAAACTGCTCAGAACAGGTTTTCTTCATGGTTAACTAGATGCTACACTATATAATACGCGCCCCCCCGCCTACACTCTTGTCAGGAAAAATCCCAGCACATTTGGAAGACCCAATCAACATTGGCGCGCATATTGTGAGCAGCTCACTCCGCAGGGCGAGGGTTTTTAGACACCGTGCAACTCCCGGCTTAACCCAATGATGCCCTCTGTGAAATATATTGATTCTCATCTGAGGGAATTCAGTATCTTTGCTTTTGGCTTTTAGGGTCAGACGTCTACAATACCACCTGCCAGAGTAAAAAGATAAAGGAGTCTTTGTATGCAATTGCAGGTAATTCGCAATATAAAAATACTTGCTCCTTTTTTAATATGCATACAGTGCACAAGTCATTATGCAAAAACTCAGCTTGCGTTTCCCAATACGTCCATTTTTAAGTAAATGTATACTCCGATAATGTTAACACCGAATCAACTAACCAACATCTTTCACTTGTTAAGGTGAGTTAAATCTGAGTTGGCTAAACTCCCTTCGAAGTACACCCCTTTGGTCTCAGTATCTGTGGTTTGGCGTTTACATAATATCTGCATCCCAAACTCATTTAATAAATGCTCTTTCACACCACTGCCAGCTATATTGATGATTTGTGCGAAACATTTTAATTGCAATTTATCTACTGCAAAATACTTTACCATGAATAAATTGCTTGCCTCCTGAGATTTGTTTTGTTTACTTTCTTGTAAAAACTTTACATAATATTAGAATAAAAAAACAACAGAGAAAATAAACAATACCATAAAAAGTAACAGTAATTATTGTGTCCAAAAAGTTTTCTATAGCTTGTGAAATGGCTAAAAGATATGCCATAAAACTACTTGAAGAAACAGGGTACAGATAATGCAGTGGAAACTAATTTTAAGGGGTAGAAGAAAATTTCATCAGTGTATGAATGTTGAATTTGAAAATGTTTCTTGTTTCTTGAAAACAATATACCCATTTATGACAGCAACACATTAAAAAAATAAAAAATAAAGTTGTATCACTGGCATTGGAAAGTATTAAAACTACAGCTAATTCCAGCCTGAAACAATGTTTAATTTTAAGACCTACCCTTTATACTTATGGTAGGTGGATATGCACATGAGGTGATCCAGATCTTTGAGGTTTTTACTGGGGAACAAATAAAATATTAACTACATTTTACCTCCCATATAGTCAGGTGAAACCCATTTTGTTTGCTGTATTTCACTTCTGCATGTAAACATGTTGTATAAAATAGTTCCTGAGTTCCCTGAGGGCCTACTCCTTTCACACTATAGTGTCAATCCATGCCATATCCGAAGCCTACGCTAACTGCGGCTGAATCTTCATAAACAGCTTTGCCTCAGGGTCTTATGTTTTCAAATGAGGCCAGTTTGAGTTGGCTCTGTTGATTTATGCAGAGCTGTCAAAATTCATTGCATTGTTTTGTTGTGAAGATATTATTTTCGTAACGGATGCTTAATCAGTAGGCCTATGTGGTGATAGATATTTTTTTTTTCTATAGCAGGGAATGGGGCTCCAACAGGGTAATTGCATGGAAGCAGTAGCCACCAGTTAACTTATGATTAGCTCATATAACATTTCTGAAAATACATACCTATATGACTGCCAGTGTTATCCCACCAATGTCCCGCCACTATTGGCTTAAAAAGCCCAACCTAACACAGTCACTTACTTTCTAAAAACATTGCCTGTCTGTGTGTTTTGCACATTACTCAATCACTTGTTATGTAGCCAGTAATTCTTTTTTTGTTGTTTGACTTCCATAATTAACTTGTAACTCTTCCCAACACTTTCTCAAAGCTCCAAAGTAGGCTTACCTGGCTTACTTTGTTTATCTGTGTGTAGTTATTGTTTCAAATGTTGCTTTGAATATAGTAGCAGCGAAACTGAAACCATTGCTAAACAAGCACACTCCCCTCACTAGATGCTCAATGTATGGGCCATATGCACAGTTGAACTGCCAGATGCATAATTAAAGGCTCATCTTTAATAATTTAAGTGGAATTACTTCCTCGAGGCATAAAATACATTGAATTGAAATGTTATGTGATTCCTAACCGAAACATCACGGAACATCCGGACATGAAGTTATTTAATAGATAATTCTAATTACGAAAAACAAAAAACATAGGTAGGATTGTTTGGTCATTGTTGACCTTTAATGCCATTTTCCCGTCCACCTGCCAAAATAACTTTTTGGGAAATGGTGTGAACGTGGTTGGAAGTGTTGGTGATGATACATGTTATTGTCACTGAACAAGGCTGCCGACTAAATGGCCTTGTTCAGTGACAATGGGTTGGTGATGATACATGTTATTGTCACTGAACAAGGCTGCCGACTAAATGGCCTTGTTCAGTGACAATGGGTTGGTGATGATACATGTTATTGTTACTGAACAAGGCTGCCGACCACATGGCCTTGTTCAGTGACAATGGGTTGGTGATGATACATGTTATTGTCACTGAACAAGGCTGCCGACTAAATGGCCTGGCCACGATATATTTGGACTCCAAGGGCATCGTAGTGGAGTCCTCTGCAAATCTGAGTCATTAGACCGATTCATTATTGTGTGATTTCTGGCAGCTCATTAAAATAAAATGTTTACCAGGTTATTTTCTTCCTTTTTTACGTTGCTTTCGCTTGTAAAGGTTAAAGATTTCCAATGGGTCTATTGATTTTTCTGGGTTAGAAGGGTTTGGTATTCTATAACTGACATTGCCATAAGTGTGGGGTTAATTACGGCTTTTCTAATCATTTTCTGTAGCCTAGATCAAATCTGTCAATTGTTGGCTTGCAAAAGGCTTAGTTGAATTTACAGTCAGGTTTGTGCCTTTCCAAGATGATTGTGACAGCATAACTGAATTATTTAGCTTTTTGTTAATATTGCACCTTAGATGCCAACCAGTTAAGTACCACTTTTGTATCCTAAGGTTAAAAATCTCTTTTGTTTAGCTCTGTGTTTACGAAAGCATTTGAACACAGGCTATTTTGCTCCCTACCCTAGTAAACAAAGAGTTTGATTGAAGTGGATGCTACTGGATTTGTATTAAACAAACCTCTCACATTTGATAGGAGTCCCACATTCAAGCATTCTTTATGAGGTTGGCTCCATAAATGCCTCCATGCACCACAAGATGTTTTGAAAAAATGATATCTTAGAGAGGAATCTTAATTGTGTGTTCTTGGAATTGCTGTGAATCACCAGACACACACAATAAAAGGTTAAATAAGCTGGTTATTCTTTTTAAGAGATGAACAGGTTTTTAAACCAGGAAGGAGTTTCTTATTTGTTTGTTTGTTTGGCAAGTGTAAATGAGCAATTGTATCCTTCAACACTAATATATACAGCTACAGCTAGGATCCACCTCTCAAGTCAAAACCAATAGTGTTGCGAAGTACAGATTGCATTCTCAACATTGCTGCAGGTCAATAGTGCAAAATCAGCGGGAGATATTGAGGCAAATTGTTCCCCTTTCAAGATTTTTAACAACAAGTTTTCCCTTTGCTGTGTCTGCCTCCCACATAATCACTCTGATCAAAGGTGGGAGGAGATAAGGGGGAGGGGGACGCCAGCTGTGTGAATTGGTTTGACATTTCTGGTTTTGTGGTGGATGACTTACTGACAAGTCATTTGAGCAGATGCTTAACTCTTTCACAGAGATGTCGACATAAGGTTTAAAGTGACTGAGTGAATTGAAAGATTGAATCGCTGGTTTCTACTGTTATATATTTTGTATTGTTTTTATTTACAATCTGTGGTGGCTGTTATTTTGTTCGGTTTCTATATTTGTATGATCTCTACACATTGGTTTTTATTGTGCTTTTTTAAATGTGTTTAAAAGGTAGACATAATATTGGGCTCCAGGGAGCTAGCTGTAGCCATGGTGTCAAACAGTGGGGATCTAAATAAACAAATTAGCAGATACTGTGGCTTAATGGGGCAATTAGGTTTAAGTACCTTTATCAAGTCATGTGGACAGTTTATTTTTTTTTACCCTTGTTGGCTCAGGGATTGGAACCTTTCACCTTTCCGTTACTGGCCCATCTCTCCACTAGGCCATCTGCCTCCCATTAGCGTTAGATTGTTTTATTGAAAAATACTCTATTTGGCTGGTTCCAGACTATTCTCTCTTTAGCACGCAGTAATTGTTTGTATTCAGTTTAAACTGTCTGGTAGACTACTTCCCTAATTTCCCCCAAGTCCTGGAAAAAATGAACAGTGTGTCTGTATTATCTGTGTTCTTCCCCCTCATAAAGTACTAGAATAAAATGAGTACTGTTTGATAAAAACAGCAGGGTATGAAAATATCTTAGAAGGGTTCTGCAAAAATAAAATCCCCAATGCATATTTTTACGTTTTTATTAGGCATAATTCTCATCGGTTTATTGCCTTTTAAGTGATTGGCATGTTATGTAAGAGTCTTCTTTTTTTTTTTTATTGTTTCAGTATTGGCCTGCAGTCAAGCTCGTGTTTTTGTCCAGCCACAAAAAAAGTAATAAAGGAATGAATTTAATCTTGGCCTACAATAATCACATAAAACTGCTAAATAGAAATATCCTTAAGACCTTGTTAAAGACCTTGTTAAAGTCTCTTGAAGTAGTTTTTACATTGTCGAGGAGTTTCTGGCTCTGGTCCTTGTATGCCTCCTGATGCCTCCTGATGCCTCCTGATGCCACAGCGGGTTGGCCTTCCATACACTGACCTGCCCTGACGGTGCAAACCAAGACAGGTTCTCCCCAGAGGCTGGTCAATGCTGCTGTTATGAACATGTGATCTGTGGGGGTTTGGATTTGTATCGCTGTTCTATGTTGTTGTTTTACAAATCGTTAGGAAGGGACACTAGTACAACTCAAGTGTGTTTGTGTGGGGTTTTCTATATTTTTACGTGCCACCTTTCATGTACAGTTGGTGTCCTACACACATTTGCAGGGTGTACATGCCAGTATATTTGGCCAACATGTCTATTTTGACTGGCTTCCAGAATGAATGTGACAGATTTATGGCAAATCCCCTTCTCCTGTTCAACACCTTTGTCTTTTCTGGAGATACGCTGCCATGTGTTTGCCTATTTTTTCGCTCTGGCATGAAAACAGCAAAAACACCCTGTGTGAAATAGTCTCGTGTAATATCAGAAAATTCTGATAACTACCCATGAGTTTTTTCTAAATCAAACTTTAACATTTTATTGGTCCCATTTTATAACAGATGGTGTAGCCGATTCAATTGCACAATGCAGTGAGTTAAATAATTCCAACCATATTATTATTGATATAGAATTTGAATCAAATGATAGTCTTATCATTAGCGAGTATCTTGTGAGAGTCCAGCTTCCCATAAAGATTAGAAATTTGTTCAATATTTGTCTTAACCATATGGGTGTGTGGTGCACCTCATGTTAGACATAACAGAGGAAAAAGATTTTGGATTCCAATGAGTCTGGGAGGGAATACAAACCCATGTCCAAGCGAATCAGAAATGATCAGCCCTCTTATTTTTGGGGGCTTATTTACTGCCTCAGGGCCTAGCCACCTAGCCATCTTGCCATCATTGAGTCAACCATTAATTTCATGTTGTGTGTGACTGTTCTTTTAGAGAATGTGAGTAGAATCTGTCAAAAAGCTAAAGCTCACCCGATCTTGCTACGGGAAGATGATCTGAACCCCAATGGAATATTGACCCATTTTTAGAGCAGCATGTTCAATCTCACTGCTTTGTGCAATTCCGTATCACGACTGACTATTCTGTGAGGGTCAATAGGAAATTGGAAATTCCTTAACATTTATCCAGAACATGCATTTTTGATTTCAGTTTGATTGTCAGTTGCACCATAATGGTGTTTTTCAAAGCTTTTTGTAAACCCAATGTTCTGCCTACTAAGCTACATGTGGCACAACATGGGTAACATTACACATATGTGGGTTTTTAACAGTAGAGTAATTTAGTAAAACAGCCAGGCATTCGTGAGTGTTGATCAGGTGGTGGTCCGTGATACACTACCTTACTACAGTAATAGGAAAGCCTTTAGTAGGACCGTTCCACTAGTTGGTCATGAAATGGATAAAATGCCTTAGTTATTTTTCTTCAGCATGCTAGGGAATTGCATTCACCTGGTGTCTCACTCACTGATTTTTTTAAAGGAATACATTTTCCTCTCAGTTTATCCATTGTTATGTTCTACACATTTTCACCATGATCTTCTGTTGAATTGGTTTCTTGTCAGAATAAGATGTGTTCCTGAGTGATCACTAATGATATGTTTTCCAAAACAATGATGGGATGAATTGAAATCCACCATTATTTTTTCATGCGCTATGTGTTCATTCACAGGGGACATCATATTCAACGCACGTGATCCAGAACTTCCTCCAGACTTTATATTTGGAGAAGATGCTGAATTTTTGCCAGAACCTTCAGAACTACCAGTAAGTACCCATTCCCCACCTAACATATTCCCCTCGCAATGTTTTGGCTTGTCAGTGTGTATGTTTATACATTCATGTGAAACCACAAATTTGGATACCCAATGGATATTTAGTTCTTTTTTGAAGAAATATTAACATAATATTATTTTATCTTTTTTCAAACAATATCTAGAGATTTTATTAATCAAAAGATTTACCAAGATGCCATTGCCTACTGAGGAAAAGGTTAGGACACTATGCCCTAATAGACCCTTTTGGCTGAAATAACTTAACATAACTCAATTAAACTTTTCCTTTGACTGTCTACCAGTCTCTGACATCAATTGGGAGAACGTTTTCCCCACTCCTCCATGCACAGTATTTTCAGCTGTGTGATGTTGGAGGGGTTTCTTGCATGCACACACCGTTTCATATCACACCACAGCATTTCTGTCGGATTAAGATCCGGGCTTTGACTTGGCCATTCCCGAACGGTCAATTTCTTTGTTTTTCCCTCCATTTCTTTGGGCTGTGATGCATACGAAGGCATTAGTCACCATCCATATTGACCCCAAAAACTCTGTTCTGTTGAAAAGGCGTTGGTGCCTTGTGTAATCACTTCTCCATCTGCATGTCCTCCTCCTTTCTGCAGAACAGTTGATTGCACCAGTACAGCAGGCATCCAGTGAGTAGCTGTTCCCTAAGTGTGGTTTAGACTACCTGTAAATGGCTTCCTTGTAGAGATATTTTCAGATTGTGGGCTGTTTAGCTTATATTAGCCTTGTTGACTCGCTTAACTATGAACACAGGTGTACTCAATAAAAAAACGAATCAAAGGGAACATTCTATTATAGGTTACTGGACACGGCCAAACAAATCAGACCTTTTCTGGATCTTTAGTCCATCTTTAGACCAAATATTGAATCTTCTGAACATGTCCAAATCATGTTCTGCAGATGTTAATTCTCTATGTACAGTCACTGCTATAACCGACTTAGTCACTGATAGCCATTCAGCTGACAGTTTGACAAACTCACGAGTATGGTCACACACTCCAAATGGCTCATGTTTGCGGCATCTCACGCTGATCAATGCCATGATACAGACTGGCTGAACATCACTTTATTTAGAAACATTTTGAAAGAAACAAAAACTATTATTTTGGATATGTTTCTTTTTGCTTTCATGAAATATTATTGAAATGTTGTGGAACGTGTGGCAATTTTAATTGATGTGACATTGCACAGCCTTTAACATAAAATAATCATGTTACATTCTGGGGGAATAATTTCGGTACTCGTGACAAAGAAACAGTCTTCACACAGTTTTCAACAAGCCAGGCAGTCCAGAGATGCTGTGTGGTGCTGACAGACAATGATTTCCATCCAATCCAGCAAACTGGTACATGTGACTCCACTCGCACTGCCCTCCAAAGATATGGTACGATGTCCCTAGTTATTATTGCCTACGTAGGTATAAAATATCTTCTTTCGTTGTTGTAGAATGTTTACTTTTTTGAAAGGATTGCGAATGCTCTATTGTTAAACCAGCACCCGTTTGGGAAAGTTGGTTTTGTGCTATTATTTCATAAGTTAACAGGCATCACATTTACTATATGCAATGCAGCATATGCTAATTAACGTACTACTATCTTTCATGTGTAGCTATTTAGTGATTATGTGAATACTTTTTCTTGCTGGATCACGACAAGGTCCTTTTGATGCTGCAACGTGTGACAGGTGGTCAGTTTGCCACACCGTCTCCTTGTCTAGTCACTTTATTACCCGCTTTTCCCCAAAAGAGGGTTGTTCATAACTGGTATACAACAACGCTGATTACTGCTGGTTTTGAAAACTTCCATTAATCAACCTCTTGTACAAACTGTAGCCTGCCTGTGTGTTTTACCAACCAGCGAGCACAGGGAAACGTGACCTACACATTCGCCAAAGCTTCTGGAATTTTCTGGACAAGACTGATCCACTGCCACTCAGCGGAGAGAAAAAAACTGACAGAAAAACATAATTGCTTAGAGTTCCACACAGGGATGACCTCAGCAAACCGACCCATCATCTGTTGAATATTTTGTCTTCCCGTGAGGCTTACCAGTTGCCTGTGAGTTATGTTCAGAACATTTCACACAGTTAAGTTCAGATCAGTTCATAGGTCAATAACTCGATCTCGGAACAATTGTATCATCTTAGGAATATTCACCAGCACATACAACTGATGTATGGGTTAGTAATAAGAATACATTCAAGAGATGAGTTTGATGGAAACCAGACGTTGGTCCCAGGGAGACTTTGTTTTAAGTGCTTAATGTTAATTAAGGCTTTGTTTCAGTGGAAAACTCCATACTGGATATGTTTAGACGATGACAAACGCCAGGCGAGAAACTGAGCCGCTTGGCAAGGGGATGTTGTTATTGTTGCTGTTACTACACTGTCTATTTTTAAAGCCACCTAACAGGGAGAAGTTAAGTTCCTCAGAGTCTGGGAGACGACGACGGTGGTGTTGCTCACTGTCTCATAAACCAGCTGCACACATAGGGGAAGCACCTCCACCACGCCAGTGCTTGGCAGTTTCCCAGTGTTTATGTTCTCGCTGTCTTACTTTACCCATATTCTTTCTTACCCACAATGTTTCTTTTTATATTGGTGTATATACACTAAATGGACCAAAGGATTGGGACACTAACCTGATCTTGTAGGACATCCCACTCTAAATCTATAGGCATTAATATTGAGTTGGTCCCCCCTTTGCAGCTAGAACGGCGTCCACAATTTTGGGAAGGCCTGTTGGTATTTTTGACCATACCTCCAGAAGAGCA
>JACXGK010000703.1:21586-71126 GCA_016801125.1 Novumbra hubbsi
GGCTCACAGTCTTCGTTCTAGTTCATCCCAAAGGGGTTCGGTAGGGTTGAGGTCAGGGCTCTTGTGTTAGCAGAGCGTTGGTGAGATTAGACACTGATGTTGGACGACAGGGCTTGGCTCACAGTCTTCGTTCTAGTTCATCCCAAAGGGGTTCGGTAGGGTTGAGGTCAGGGCTCTTGTGTTAGCAGAGCGTTGGTGACTGTTACGTACTATGCGCCTCAGCACTCGGCTACCCTGCCCAGTAAGTCTACGTGGTCTACCGCTTCGTGGCTGAGTTGCCTCCACTTTGCAATGAAGTGCATCCTGTTACAGTACCACGCTCAAATTCAGGGAGCTCTTTTAGAACGACCATGTTTATAAAAGCAGACTGCATGGCTAGGAGCTTGCTTTTTTTATACACCTGTGGCAGTGGAACTGAATCACACCTGAATTCAATAATTAAGAGGTGTTGCCCAATACTTTTGTCCATGTAGTGTATGTACCATACCATTAACAATGTTGGGGTCACGTAGAAATGTACTTGTTTTCCATGAAAACATTAATGAACTTACTTGTAGCAAAATGAATATGAAATAATAGTTATAGAAACATAAAAGGTTAGAAATAATCACTTCATGCCTGTAGCACCTCCCACAAGTTGGATTGGCTTGATGGACACTTCTTGCATACCATACAATCAAGCTGCTGCCACAAGCTGCTCAATAAGTTTGAGATCTGATGACTGTGCTGGCCACTCCATTATAGACAGTATACAAGTGGACTGCTTCTTCCATAAATAGTTCTTGCTTCGTTTGGCTCTGAGCTTTGGGCCAGTGTCCTGTTGTAGGACGTAATTGGCTCCAATAAAGCGCTCTCTTTGGGGTACATGGGAAATGGAGTGATAACCTTCTTTCGTCAAGATCCCTTTTGACCTGTATAATATTTTAGGAAAGAGACCATGATGATGAAACTAAACCTGGTGACTGAGGAATTGGTATTGGTTTCATATTATGAGCTAGGCTTTGGTGGTGTTTCTTATTGGTATATCTTCATACAACCCTTTGGGGAAATGTAATTGTTATTTCTCTTTAGAACCTTCACTGAACACCAGGGGTTATACAGTGTTTTATATTCTGCAAAAGCTGCTGTACCGGAAGTCTGTTACATTTAGCTTATACTAAATGTCTATCTGCTAACCAGAGACACAAGTTTTTCCGGGCCGTTTTAGATTAAATGGATAGTTTTACCACTTGTTGCTGGTGACACACGACGGTGACGTGAATGATGTGACTAGATCTCCAGCAGCATGCAGATAACCGTGTGACCCTGCGTCTTTTATGCACATGCACAATCTGGGTATTTGTGCAACCAATGTTCATCGTCCACCTTTCGCTACTGTTTAGCCACATTAGTAACGTTGACTACGACATACATTGTCAGCCTTCCTATGAGTGTTCAGGAACTATTGTCGAGTTTCAGACACCTGTCGCCCCTTCAGTGTTGCCTACACATCCCGGGAGTCTCCAATGGTGAACTCAGTGACTCTGAATAATTGTCAAATAATTGTCAAATTTCCAACACCAAGCATTACAGTACAAGGCCTACATGCTAATACACAAAAACAAGCAAAAAGTACCCCACCAAAATAGGCTACTGTTTATGTATAATTAACAAATGTTATTCCGCCTTTCTAAGTCAGGCTTATAGGTGTGTTTGAATGAAAGAGAGCTATTGTATTCATGCCTGCCATGGTATTAATCATGATAGTTTAAGGTTTTCCTTAAATGCCATTCGCTTTTTCAGGGAGCTAGATTCATATTACATTTTTTTCCTGTTTCATCACTGCACTCGACTGCTGCTGTAATCTCTCTTTTCTCTCACCTGCTTTGTCAGCGGTGTTGTAAGCAGTTGTGTAGTTGCTATGCCAACTTGGCTGGCATTGATAACAGGCTTGTTTATCAAGGGAAACGTATGGTGTTGTTTGGTCACATGGATCCTGTGTTTTGTGCATTAAATGATGCAACGTGATTTCATAGATTTTCAGTTATATACTGTATGTCAAGGTATTATTTGTGTATTCTTACAAAGAGGAATGACAGCCTCTGATATACATTAAAGGGGCAATATGTAATTTGTTTTTACTATACTGCTAGCATGAAAACAAGCACGACTTACCAGTAGACACCCTGCAGTTGATGTTTTAAGTTATTGTTCCAAATATCTACAAAATCAATCCAATAAGCTAGTATTATGCTGGTCTCGTTCGGTAAGGGAACATGAGGTGGAGGATAAGTTGTGTTATTGTTTAGAAGCTGGATTTAAATACAGAAAATGATCTGGGGTATTTTCTATGCTGGGTCTTGCCAATGCCCACCACTTAAACAACTACTTATCCATCAACCACACCTTCTGACCAAACTACAACCTATGTAACTTACAAACATCAGTGTCCTGTTTTAGAAATGTTTGTAAGTTAAACTACAACCTATTTAACTTCCAAACGTAAACTTAAAACTGGACACTGAGGTTTTCCATTGAATTAAAATGTCCCAATACATACCTATTGTCCAATCAAGTGCATTGGGTGCACTGCCGTTGTCCTTCGTCAAAAACGATTGTTTCGAAACATGTGTTTTTCAGGGCAAACATCTTGCTATTCTCTCATGGTCTTGCAGAATTCCTGTCGCCTCAGCAAAATGTTTGTCTTGTCTACTGTCGGCTGGGGCTATAATTAGCCTCTTACGTTTCGTTTAACCCTCTTACAGGATCCTCTTGTGAGCCTGTCTCCTTAATTATGATTGAAGTGGTTAATATTATTGTCTATGACAACATACCCTGGACATTTTAATTAAGTTAAACAATCGGAAGTCTCAAGACTTCATGATGGCCAAATGATGTTTAGAGAACATCATTATCGTTCATAATAATTTTCCATTTTAAAAATTTCTAGCAGATACTATATTATTCATGAGGTCTCATTTACATTATTCATGAGGCTTGTATTTTTGGCCAAAATGTTGCTCCGTTAAATCTTCACCTTTTGATAATACTTAGCTTGACAAATAATTTAGTGTCTGGGAAAATTATTTGGTGGCATGTATTGTTGGTTATGGCCTTCTTTGCTTCCAGTGGTCCTGGGGCAATCTAGAATTGCATCATTAATATTTTTACCTATACAATAGTTATGTTAATTCATTTATTCTTGAAATATCCTTATATAATTACATCATATAATTGACTCATGAGCTTACTTTATTTGTACCCAATCAGAAAACAAAATATCAATAAATGCCTTGCCCATCTCTGATCTATATTAGAAACCTGTGGTTTGGATTAAAGACAACTGTCCTTAACCTCAGACATTGGACATCATTGTTATTGATAGTGTAGGGTTCTGAAGAATCAATAACAATAACCTTACTCCTATGTGTGCCAAGACATTATGCATGTTTTACACACTACTCCTCAAACCAGGAAATCAACTAGGTCAAAATGTCTGAGGATGCTCTTTCCAATGACAATCTTCTTTATTTCCGTAGGCTCCCAACCTGCCTCAGTAAGTTGCTAGAGCATGATTAGACCAGGAAGTGCCCGCTCCCCACTCAGACAACACTGGTGAATCTAAACGTTATTTAACAAGCACGGTTCTAAGAAGTGTCAGATCATTGCTCAGCCATTGTACACCAGCCAGCCCATAGGTGTTGCCTATCAAGGCCACAGCCCTGCAGTTCCTAAACATATGCTCATTAAACCGTGGTTGTAATTGTTTGTAAGTGCTTCAGCGGTGTAAACCGTGTACGTACATCTATTAAATACATGTTGTATACCACAAAAGGGAAGGACTAATGGGTTTA
This sequence comes from Novumbra hubbsi, assembly GCA_016801125.1. NCBI lineage: Eukaryota > Metazoa > Chordata > Actinopteri > Esociformes > Umbridae > Novumbra > Novumbra hubbsi. The sequence goes on from JACXGK010000703.1 coordinate 25,420, forward strand.
TAAAAGGAAAGAGAGATTCACTGTCTTAAGACCTGGAAATTGTTTGAATGTGCCACTGCCCTGTTCCCTGTAATCATCCCTGTACTAGGCTGATGGATTTGTAGAGCCACAACTTCACGACAGAATCTTAGTGTTTTTAATTGGCGGCGGTTATGTGCCTCCTGAAGTAAGACGGGGTAATTGCGGAGAGCATGCTGAGAAGGTCTGGCCTAGGTGTTGTATTTATGGCCATGGGAAAACCTCTGATGAAGAACTTTCAACTGCACGGAGTGGTTCTGGTTCCGACTCTAGTCTTGGCTGACCAGTGGATCCTTCCATATTGCGTTCCCTCATGTATTCAGTGTGTAGGCTTGACTTCGTTTTTCGACTTGGGACATTTTGGGAGACACCTGCGTGGATGCTGTGAAGGTTTGAAAAGCTCTCCGGTATTAACAGTGGTTTATTATGTGGCGTCTGTCCTGTCTGTGTTACATACAAATAGTGTTCTTGACAGCCTTAAATGATGCCCTGTGGTCTTGACTTCCAGTAGAGGTAGTTCGCATGCTGCTATCCCTCCACCCAAGTCTGTTCTCATGGTCGGCCCCGTTCACGGAGCCTGCCATCTTCCTGCTGTCTGGAAGGGCAACTCACCCAATACAAAAGTTGAATGGGCCATACTCTCGGCTGCCGGTCCCAAAGCGTTTGATTGTTATGGAGTAGCTTGGCTTGAGAAGGGAGGGACTGAGCGTAGGGACTAACATGGCTCATGCTCGATGACGGGAATACGATGCGGAATGACCACTAGGGAGCTGCTTGGGAGACTAAGGGAGACTAGGAAGCTGGAAGGAAAGGAGGGGGGAGAGATGACTAATTTGGTTGCACGGTAGACTATGTACAGTAGTTCAAAACATTTACACATATATGGAATTTCACTTGGTTTAATACTGTTGCTAGTGACATACAACATTTAGTTATTTTGTGTATATTGAATACACGAAATATGAGGTTGACATACATTCAGAATTGGTGTTGAACATATGACATGATGCAATATAAGCAGGTGCAGTATAACCTATACATTCATTTACATGTGTGTGTGTTTTTTTTGCGGATACAGTATCTATCGAGAGGCATGTGATGAGCTGTGAGTTGTGTGCTATTCTGCCCAGTCTATAGTTTGATTTTTAATCTTAGCATAGCATTTGATGTTTTTACTACCCATGTTTTTAATCTAAGTCAGAAACTCTGCTGCAGCCGTCGTAATCATGATTCTCTGCATGAGGCTTGCTTTAAATGCACCACAGGATATGAAAACGACAACCATTTACACCTGAAACAAATATAACAACCGTGAGAATTCACTGAAAAGTCAAGTCGTGAAGCTGTGTGGTTCATGGTAGAAGGTTTTTGGAAGTACTTTGTTCCTGTCAACCTTCCAACAAGAGACTTGGAACCTGTCATATAAAATAATAGTTTTTGACAGTAGTACATTTGGTCACCTGAGATAACAAAAACACCCTTGCTTATAAACAGCAGTCATCTTTTTGGGCTACACTTAACCTACTCTCCCTCTCTGGCCTCTTGCTCCAGTCAACTGTCTCTCTGTCCCTCTCTGTAATTAGTCATTAGTCTGGTTGAGACCTGCCCAGGCTTCTACTGAAACAGTCTAGCTTGGGAATTTCCATAGTTATTTGACTTGACCAGTGTCTCCACCCGCGTGTGTGTCTGCCTGCCTGCCTTGTGTTTACCTGTGTCTTCTCTCACACAGACCCCAGCATGCTCCCACTTGTCCTTTCAGACAACCACAGTTGACTGACCCACAGACCACAAGATTCTGGAGCTTAGCTCCAGGAAAAAGGCCGGATAAGAAATGAGAGTTTGGTATGGTGTGGTATGAGAACAGTTGATGGTAGAGCTGATGGAGGTGCTGCCGATTGCCCACTCAATCTACGTTGGCCTGCTCAACATTGTAAATTAGCCACATCCGGTATATGCACATTCCCCGTTTTCATGTGGGACTTTTCTTGTAGTTAAAGCCCACAATTTGTCTATGGAGAAACACTGGGCTTTCCAGCGCTGTTCGAGATGGAACATCTGGCAGACGTAGATGTACGCCTAACATAGAAAAAAATAAACATTTTGAAGATGAGGTATTCTTTTTTCTGGCTTGTATAAACAGTAGCTGTTGTTATGCCAGCAGCAGAAACATATCTGTTGGTGGCCCTGGCGGTCACTATCATTAACAGTGACCGTCTGTTTTCCGTTTTTGGTTGCTATTGCGGAGTGCTTGCTTGTTTGCCTTACTACCAAAAGCCCCATTTTGTTTTTTGTGCTGGGGTTTTGAATGACATGTTCTCCAACAGTTTTTTGGAAGCATGCATTTTAATCATGGCTACTCAATCGTATGACTCCCTGCTTTCTTATTTAAAGGGGACTAACCTTTTTTTGTTGACTGATAAATGAATTATTCAAAAGCTATTAGATCGTATTGCTCTCACAACGACCTTGTGTGTGTATATATATTTATCCATCATTGTGTGTGTGTTTGTGTGTTTGCGTGCATGCGTGACTAGAAAGTTACACCTATCATTCTGCCATTGTAATTGTATGTTTCATTAACCCCAGCTGTAACGTTGTTTTTGCTGTAAAACATAGTCACAAGTTCATAAATCTGTTGAGGCACACCAACAATGGCATCTGAGATGTTGGATCTTGCATAAGAAGTACTACGATTAGCAATTGTTCTGATTCCCAGTGAAAATGGCAGGTAGAATTTAAAATATAAACAAAAACATTTTCAAGTTGAGAGCTTGGCCTCTCCTTTTTAACAGAGTTGAAAGTCAGACAGGGGAGCGCTCTTCTGTCTGCAGGCTAGCTAGTTCTCCTCTATTTCCCCAGTAAACATGGGAACAATGCACCTCAGATGGCCCATAAAGGGCTGCAGCAACCTGGGCACGGCATACCAACTGTTGTTCCCTTCTTCCTTCCTACTTTGTGGAATAACGAGTCCCAGGCATTTTTTGGAGGGTGTATTATTTGTCTGGGCTCCTTGACAGATCTGGGAAAAGTTTACAGGAATGGTTTCATCGGGGCTTGCTATTGTTGCCTGCAGTGGAGGTTGATTTGAAAGCAGTTTTAAAATCCCCACCGACGGATTAGAGGAAGCTAAAGCTCAAAGCATAGAGACTGTGTGAGGTTCTACATCTTTGTAAATAGGGAGACAATTTGTTTTAAGCTATTTTATATCCATTTCCATCTCAATACTTGTTTTTCCTCGTGGCTCTTGTGTCCTTCTGCGACAGATATGTTTACAATGTAATTACCATAAAATCACATTATTTAATCGTGAAAATCATATTGAAATCTAAAGATGTTGATAGTATCGTATTGTGAGGACCATTTAATTCCCAGCCCTATTAAATGGCCACTGACCCAGTTTGAGTAATTCCCAAAATATTTATTTCCCCAACAAGTAGTTATCACTTTGGAGCCAAGCCAGATGGTTTTGTCTCTCAGGAACACTACAGGGCTGAGAATGTCATTGCCAAGTGTCTTAAACAGATGACAAGAGCAATTTAGTATGATCTTAGACTTGGCATTCTCTGGGGGCAAAACAGGGCACGAGCCCACACTTGAATTAGACAACTAGCTGCAGATTAATTTAATACTTAGGAGTTTTTAATGCCTGCTGTTCAAGTTAGCAAACGATTCATTGGATCAGGTTGCCAGCTCATATAAAAATCACATTAAACGCAAGTATTTGCTCTGGCCTATATAACTATCTTGAAATGTCAGATTTCTGCTTCTTCTTTCTGTGTAGCACAGTAACATATTGAATTGAAGTTTTGATTAAAAAGTCTGACAGTCCTGATGCAGATGAGGACATCATTCTGTCAGCTTGCTCCTCTTCAGGGAGAGGGGCCCTGCTTTTAAGGCCCAGCGTGTTATTGAGAACGCGTTGTTCCCTGACACGCTTTGCCCTGTTCTTCCTGATCTTGTTCTTCTTTTGCGCTCTTTTGGTTTGTCCGGCAGTATCACCTAAAATCTGCATCCAGGTCTTCGTTTCAAATGCACACAAATGCATGTAAAAAAAATATTTTTATGAGGATTCGCATTAGCTGTCGCAAACAGGTTCGTCTTAAGGTCTGTTGTTAATCTAATATAAGGCTGATAATCTTCAATTATCTTAAATTAGTGGTCTCCTACTGGTCAATGGTGAGCTACTGGCCTTTTACAATTCTAAAGATTCACGAGTTTTCACTTGTTCCACTGCAAGTTGTCCCAGACAAATATCAGACACTCTAGATCCCTGACTATTTTTAGGTCAACGCATCTTATGCATTACACCACCCCTGTTTTCCTGTTTGGGCCATATACCACACACCCTCATGCCTTATGTCTTAAGTGCATGATGTAACCCTGTCCATTTCCGTACACCATTGTTAATGTTTAGATCAGTCAGCCCCACAAGCGCTTTTGGCAAGAGCACCTTTTCCTCGTAAATGACCAGCCTACCTGCCGCTTCGTTTTTGCTCATGTCTCCATCTCCCTTCCTTCCTTTTGCCCCTCCCTCCATCTCCCTTCCTTCTCGGTGATGTCACAACCCTGACACAGCACTTCCTCTCAGTCCTTGGTTTGGGCTGGTACCTGCCCCGGGGCCATCAGTCTGCTCCTCTGGACAATGCCCGTCCTTGTTTGCACCGCCAACTCATTTCGGGAATCCCGACGTTGCTGGAAACCGCTGGCAACTCAGACACATGAGGTCACCAGTACTGAATGGGTAACACTTGCCCTCTGCTTCTCTGTCTAATGGTGGGAGGAAGGATGGGTTCCAATGGGAAACAGTAGAGGCTTTCTTCTCAAGTGACCGACAGGCCAACATACAGACAAGTGGATAAGTTAATGTAGGTCAAAGACTGTGTCTTGTGTCATCCTTACTCCCTAATGGAGAAGGGGTTTATTATGCGCTATGTTGGGCACCTTTGGCCCTCCCTAACAAAACACAGTCATTGTTGCTTTATCTATGAATTCGCTCTACAACTGGACCATCTCGCTTGTCTTCTTCTGAATAATAGGCAAAAGAAATGTAGCAACCCGGAGTGTGGTTCCCAAGCCGCGGCATGAGCAGAAGAATTCATGTTGGACCTGGTCGCACCAGACAGGAATTGCGGTTATGTCATCACCGTGACTCATCTGGTTGTTGTCTAGTCACTGTTTGGGCTTTGGCTCAGATTCAGGTTTCAGAATGGGTCAGAGACCTGGTTAGCTTTCACTTATTCATGGGAGCTTTTAGAGCTGTGTGCATGACCATTGTTCAACTTGAGAACGGTTTCATTTCCATTCTGACCATACATTTCTGAAAAATGCCAACATTTATGCCTCAAAATGCATGATATCGATGTAGACACAAGTTCAACACCATTCTGTCCTGAATGACCTGTGAGTGTCCTCCTGAGCCCGGTCGGTAATGATGACCTGTTTTTGTCTTGCTCCAATGTGCCCAATCTTCTTGGATCTTCCCTCTCTCATCTGTCAGCGAAGCAGGCTGAGGGAAACGTGGCTCATTGGAGCAAGCCAGAATCAGGCATGAGGAAGCAAACGAGGCCTACCGATTCGTAGAAGGTGGCTGTCTAGGCTTTTACATTTTTTAAATATTTTTTAAATATTTGCATACCTGTTGTCAGCTTCGGTAAATGAAGTCAGTGGAATTTGGCAGTGCTCATATAAATAACATTCTGCTTGTGGGTGGAGGATCGTCGCAAATGTACAGTGGACTGTTCATACATGCAGGGATCGCTCAGGCCGCTTCTCAGAATACATTGCATGAAACTAAAACCCGGTATGGACCTTTGATCTTTTTAATAGGTTAAGTGGTCCTAACCACCCCTAGAGCATATAGTAGGCAAACCTCTCTTTTAACCAAGTGGAAGTTATTTAATTTAGGACTATCAATGTCCAGTCTTTGATGTCTTACCAACCTATTGTGTACCTAAAAAATAAAAGTTGTGGGAGAATGTAATTGGCCACGTCCTTGGGATCCTTATCCATTTGCTGGTGACCATGCACCTTTCCATCAAAAATATTTATCTTTGGTGCGTTTCCGCTTCTCCTTTTATGTATTTTTTATGTGTTACGTCTTTGTGTGTCTATTGAATATGAGGTCTGGTTGAAAGAGGATATCGTACTGAAGTACTGTTATAGTACACCGACTTGGGATCTGCGCGGGAAAGGTACATGTGCATCGGGGTTGGTGCCTTGGCCCGCGGGGCTACCCTTTCCTCCCTTCTGAGACGCTTCTTTCAGTGGTTTGAGCCAAGGGCTTCAGAATGATGAAAGAATTCCCCGCAAACCAACGTAGCCTTGTGACGCCTCAGGACATCCTGGCTGCTGCCATGTTCCTGTAATGCAGGAGGAAGAGAGGGGTTAATTGGGATAACAGTTAGGGATTATTCCCATAATGGATGTCAACGGGGCCCTCATGGACCTTATCTTAGCCCGCCATTGTGTTTTCAGTTCCTTTTATCGTGTCAATTGATTTCCTCCCTGTTATGGCTAAATGGGCTCTATTGTGGACAAAACCAAGTCAAGTCCCTGCCTCAAGGGATCGTCCTCTGCTGTCTGTCACCAGATTCTATGCTATGGGTTCTTCTCTGTGGTCTGTCACCAGATTCTATGCTATGGGTCCTTCTCTGTGGTCTGTCACCAGATTCTGTACTATGGGTTCTTCTCTGTGGTCTGTCATCAGATTCTATACTATGGGTCCTTCTCTGTGGCCTGTCATCAGATTCTATACTATGGGTCCTTCTCTGTGGTCTGTCATCAGATTCTATACTATGGGTCCTTCTCTGTGGTCTGTCACCATATTCTATACTATGGATCCTTTTCTGTGGTCTGTCATCAGATTCTATACTATGGATCCTTTTCTGTGGTCTTTCATCAGATTCTATACTATGGATCCTTCTCTGTGTTCTGTCACCAGATTCTATACTATGGATCCTGCACTGGCGTTGTCCCGAAATGATAATGCTCTTAGTAGGGAATATCTTTTGCTATTTTGGTTCAGCTGGTCCTGTTCACGTTGCTTTTAATGGCCTTCCCTATTAATCTGTCTTCATGTCTCTATAAACCTGTCTCTATTTGAGTGGACAGTCTATTGAGTTCCATTTGCATGTTTTTGCTGTGTCTTGTGTCAACCCAACTCAATCGAAGTGGAACGTCTCCTCGAACCTGTCTCATGAAATCTCTCACTCCCCCTCCAGCACCTGGTCCAGTGGGACGCTGAGGACCCAGAGTGCCTGCTGCAGTTAGTGAAGGAGCTGATCCAGCAGTACCACCAGTACCAGTGCCAGCGTTTACGCCAGAGCTCCCGGCTGCTCTTTGAGTACGACAGCCTGCTGGAGGTCCCCGACTACAGCCGCAGTCTGGAGGTCTACGCCGGACACAAGAACAGCTGGGTACACTGCGACTCCCCGCCTTGTTGTCACAGAATGTGGCTAAGCCAATTACCTTGCACACACACACACACACACACAAACATAGCAGAGTTTCAGCTCTGGCTTTTTCTGATAGAGAGACAGATTGTAGGCTAAATATTTCTATTCTCTAAAACTCTAGAGCTCCTCATCTCAACCTGCAGAAATGTTTGTCCCTGAATCTGGACATGGCAGCCTACCGGTTCAGCCGCCTCCAGGTTTAGCAGGGGTGAGGTGAATGTCATTGTCACTGAACCGCCATGTAAAAGGGCGGACTATGCTAGCTGAGGATGCAGGGCCCCAAGCATGTTCCAGAACAAGGAAATGTGTTTGTGTGTGTGGGCGTGTGTGGGGACATACTTCCCCACCCATATTGCGCAACTAACCAATTTATTAATATGGCACAGAATGTCTCAGATGTGTCTTGTTGTAAAAGAAGAAAAGCACAGGCAGTTGCACAATTACACTGAATTTTAGGAAACTTTGCGTGTGTCTAAGTTCTGTCTTTTTGAAGGATGTGGTCTGTGTGGTCTCGGGGGGTAAAAGACAGTGATCACCCTTAAAATGTCTTTGTTGTTCTACATCATTGTTATTTATCTGGTGGCCCCTGAAAGCCGGTGCCACCAGATAAACCCTAGAGGATTGAGGTAGCCAATTGACCCACACACATGTCCTATGGGGTCCTTTGTCCACAGGTTCCCTTAATGCTGTTACCCAACAAATGTCACGGAACTAATACGGGTCTATGGTGCTTCAGTGTAGATGCATCCTGTGTTCTCTTGTTTAATAGAGGCTTAACGGCAGCCGTTTTAAAAGATGCCTGATTTCAGGGAGCCGTTAACTATTTGCTGCAGATCCATTGTTTTTAGCGTTAATATTTTTTTATTAAAGTCAGGTGGCAGTGTGTCGTTTCAACATGTGGAAGCTTTAAGATGTCAAACTGTTTCTTCTAGGGCTTTTTGATCATTTGTATGTATGATATTAAAAATATTAACCAAGTTATTTCTTGGTTGTTGCGGGGACTGTACAGTGTCACTGTGTATTATTGATGGCCTGTCTTATATAATTTTTTTTCAGCTAAAGAAACAAGCAAACTCGTTACATGTTGTATTGGACAAGTGTTTTGATGCTATCTGCTTTAGGGAGTTTGTAAGCATGTCCACCATGGCAGTCAATCATGAATGACTGTTGAGTCCTTTTAAATGACCTCTAATCCAATAAGCCTGCAGCCTCAGATAATCATAAAACTGACCTTATTCAATAATCCATTAAACAATGACTTCCCTATCAGTGAATGCTGTGAACAATGACCCTCAGTTGCTATAAACTACACCTATTAAGACATCCAAATTAGAGGAATTCAAATAGACGCTGAACTTAATGCTAATTTGCAATATCCTCATCCTTAACCCTTTCTGACCATTCTCAGGCCGTGCTCCGGTGTCATTTCAACGTGCATTTGCATTTTCCGTCTGTGTTCTTAACCCTGTTTCTCGTGTTCCAGACGGGGGAGTTCTCTGCCCGCTTCCTGCTTAAGCTGCCTGTGAACTTCAGCAACATCCCAGTCTATCTCCTCAAGGTAACCAGCCGAACGTCCTCCTGCCCGAGCTTTTCACACATGTTTATGAATATCGTGCCAAGGCCAACCCTTAAGTGTGCAGAACAGGGCACACAGGGCATAATTCTGTGTGTGCGCCACATGTAGTGTGTGTGTGTGTGTGTGTGTGTGTTAATACAGCCACTGGTCGTCGGGGCTGTGAGTTGACTAATCAGCAGCCTGTCACTCCCTATCAACTCCAGCGCTGCGCAATGTCTCTAGGCCGCGCATACCAAGCTGGTTCTCCATCCGGCCCTCTCTCTCCGTCTTTCCCCTGCGTGTGGTCGTGTCGCCAGGCCTCAGGAGGCCCCGGCTCGCTGGCCTTTTCCAGCCACGCGCCGTGTTTGTGAGGGGAAAGGACAGAAAGCATAGGGAGAGTAGCAGCCCTCGTCAGTGTCACTGGCTGTCCCTCGCGTCTCTCCCAGCTGAAAGGCGCCAGTCTTTTTGGACGGATTCAGCAGACTGTCGGCCGGGGTCGTTCGACTGGCGCGGGATTGGCCGATGTGGTCGTGCGAGGCCTTGCTAGGAGAACACGCCGGAAGGTCAGGGGGTTCGGTGTTGCTGACCATAGTAATAGATACGCTTGCACTTAATTGCTTTGGATGAAAGTGTATGCTAAACAGCCTGTCTTTTCGTTATTAATGTCCGTATAATTACAAAAGTGGCTGATTGTGCTGTCAGTTTTTCGGACTCATTTTAAACTGCGTTTGTGTTCGAAGGTGGCATTGTTGAAAGGTAGTCTATTTTCAAACAAAGTGCTGTTTCAGTGCCTGGGTCAGGGTGGACCCCAGTTTCTGCTACCTTCGTTTTATAATGTTCACTGTCACGCACTTTTCGAAAGACCCACGTTGGCTTACACACACACACACACACGCACGCTCACATGTGCGTTCTGCTGTTACGTCAGTCCGCCAAAGCCCTTCGAACCATGTCGTGTTCAAGAAGGTTGTGTAGCATTACCAAGGGGCATCTGGAAGAATCAGGAAGAGCATCCACATAGAAAACGGGAAGTGTTGAAAATACACCTCCTCCGCCCACGCATCCCGAGGGAACAGGGCTTTGTGAGCTTCGCCTGGCAAATACAGAAGAGGCTCGGAGCGGAAATGTACCACCGACGAACAGCCTCATTTCTCAGGCGACAGATGTATTCCAATTGTCTTAGATGTGCTTTTCCACTTTATAACAACATGTTCATTTCCCGAGCTTACTACGGCAGCTGTGTACAGTGCAAGTGAAATGGGACAGCTTGATTTACATGTAAGGCACTTGTAGACATGTCTAGTGTGGTTGTAGAAAAATGAAATAGGCGTCCATTGTTGCATAATGGTATGGAATGAATCATCATTTACTGAAATATTATTTGTAATTAATTGTTACTAGTAGATCATCATGTGATACATTTTTGACAAGGTTGTTATATATATATATATATATATATATATGTATACACATATATTTATTTAATGCATTATCCTTGAGGGATACCATTTCTGGCCAATGCTTCACCCTTGAAGCATCTATTAACAGTCTGATAAATGCCCTCTGGAGACGGGTTGGGTCTCCGGCTAATCCAGCTGTCTGTGCCCTAACCTCCTTCCTACTGGCCTGGAACTAAAAGAGGAAATGCATTTGTGGAACTGCTGCAGCCTAGTACTTGGTTATCATTTGGATGTTTTGTTTCGAGGAACCAGCAAGATGATGTCTGGATGTTATCCCGTCTTCCACGCCACTGCAAGACTCGAAACCCAGACAACCTTCCTCGACCCCCCCGAATCACATTCACTGCAGAATGCCACAGATATCTGTCTCCGATCAAGGATTTGCCGGGCAGGATAGATTGAATCCCTCATGCAGGTGGGGCTAGCTACACCATTGACCGGGCTTGTGGATCTCCCTTTCCAACCCGTTTTCCAAACCCTCTCCAAACATGAGGGGCTTGTTAGGGAGTAAACAATGGCGGTGTTTAGGTCGGACCTACTTTGTACAGGCTTGTTGCCGGTGGGGGAAATAGTGGTGTAGGACGACCGTAACCCGGAGCTAAGTGTCTGTATGCTCTGAGCTCCACTACAGTGGACATGTTTACCTTCCTGCCTCGGCTGCCCGGCCTCGGGGAGTGCCGGGCGCTGTGTTGTTCTTGCAGGAGCAGTCTGGCGTGGTCCAAAAGATGAAGAGGAAGGAGAATGACGAGCGAGTGCCAGGGTTGTACAAGGACACATTTTTGGTGGTCTCCTTTTGGTGTTTGGACACCATTTTGAATCAGTCGTATCATACTCACTCACGAAGGACCGTTCAAACTCCAACAACAAATGCCATCCACTCAGTTTTTTGGCGGTTGGGTGGTGCTCCGATAGTTCCCCATTACCTCTGACCTCTCCCTGACAGGTTCGACTACGTTGACATATGCACTCAGAGACAATACAACATAATAGGACTGCAAATTCTCCTCTACACGCGCTGTAATTGTTTTGGTGAATATCACTCACACTCTGTTTTCGCTAATTAGTGCCGTGACCTTTAGTTTTACGGTGCCACGTCGGGTTGATACGGATGACACCAGGTTGTGCTGCCATCTCCCTGGACTGTCCACCTGTCTTTCATCATTGTGGAGAAGACCGCACATTCGTGACCAGGTCCTTTGCTCTCGCTTGGCTTGAGCCTAGTTCTGCCCGCGGGCACTGACCCTTGTTTTTCCACTTACTGGTTATGGGGGAAGGAGTACTGGTGTGTACCCGCCCTTATGGGAAAGTCTGGAACCTTGCCATTTGGTGTGGTTGAATAGGTACAATAAGTGGAAGTCCGTCAAGTCATCCTGTCGGCAGTTTTTTTCCCCTCATCTGGACCAGCAGCCTGCATTTGCCAGGGGGGGACGTTGCTCAGCGTGAATTGCGTCCTGAATTTCTCCTCAGGATTTGTTTGGCTCTCAGGACTTTCTTGAGCAGAAATAAGTCGTGCCACCCTTTTTCCCCTCCTCAGCCCTCTCATCTCCAGCCCCTGGTAGCTGGCTTTCCCCAGGGCAACCCACTCCAACGCCTTACTGAGGCCTTGGCCAGCCCGGGGACTACCCTCTTCCACCCGACTTAAGCCAAACCAGTATGTCTCAGGAACAACACTTAAGTCAAATTATTTTTACTCCAATTATTTTCTCCATAATTTTTTGCTTTTTTTTAAACCACCGAAACTCCACTGGCATCCACTCGACACGGTAGGAGCGGCGTGAAGCGGAACCTCAGGCTTCAGCTTTGTCTTCTCCAGCTTCGTTTATTCAGCTCCATCACTAACTCCGTTGTTAATGTCTGGTCTTGTTTATTTCCCAGTCTTTGTTCTCTCTGTCTTGCATTTTCTTCTCTCAAAATATCCACCAAAATAGAAATGACCCAAAAGCCCTTAACCAAGGGGGAAGAAAAATCATACACACATGGACTTAACTACAAAAGAACATCTCTTACACAGCGATGCATTTTTGGGCTGTCCGTGCAAATTAAAATCTTGATTACATGTTGAATTAAATCAAAGCGGGAGGTGGGGGGCAAACGGTCCACTTACTGACTTTTGTTTCAAAACATTTGTTTTAATGACATGAAAAACTCAGCAAATTGGCTACAGCGATAACATTGACTAGAGAGACAGACCTGTATTTTTCTTCGGGACTTTAAGGCAGTGTTTAACAATGGCTCCCCGACTTCCACTCTAGTAGAAGGAAGAAGGACAGTGTGAGCAAAGCATTTACTTTCCGACCCGAAGGGCATTGGTCTGCCCAGAGGCCAATAGACAAGAGACGGGTGTAGGACAAGGCCAGCGAGCACGGTGAGCTCCCACGCTCCGCGGTTCAATTGAGTTGTGTTGACTGCACCCTCAGTTCAATTGAGCATCTGTGGAATGAAATGGAATCGGCTTTCACAATTGCAATGCTGCAACATCTAACTAGGGCTTCATTGAGAACGTGTTTTAGTATGAAATCATTTAATTTCGCTTGTTTATTTCCGTTCATACAACAATATCCGCTTATTTTTGCTGATCCTTATTATATCTCACAAAGAAGACTTACCTGTGCAACAGTTTATTCCTCAGTAAGCTCCTGTATTATTAACTGTGAATTAAACTTGATTTTCCTCACAAATATATGTCAAATTTTTATTCCTATATAACTATATTTTGAAAGACATTCCAAATTCCTTTCAACCATAGCCTAGTAAAATGGTATACTTAACACTTAAAAATCCTACAATGTGATTTTCTGGATTTTGTTTTCTCATTTTGTCTGTCATAGTTAACGTGTACCTGTGATGAAAATGTCAGGCCTCTCAGTGGGAGAACTTGCACAATTGGTGGCTGACTAAATACTTTTTTGCCCCACTGTAGCCTGGATGTATGTTTTGGGTTAGGGTTATCTTGTCATAGTATGAACCCCTGACCAACTAGGTGAACAGCAAAGGGTATTGCATGGTCCTGCAAAATGCTGCGGTAGCTGTTTTGGTTCTTAAGACCTTTTGGTCTTCATTAGTCCATTGGTGGTCGTTTCCTGGCCCAGACGAGACCAGTTTTCTTGTTTTCCCATCTTACCAATGGCTTTCTTACTGCATTTCAACCTGCCGAACATGCTGCTCAAAGTATTCTCTTCACAGTTGAAACTGAGACCTGCTTACCTCGACCAATGTTCAGCAGTCTTAATGCTGTTGTCCTGTGAGCTGCCTTGCAAGCTGTTGACTTCCGAATCTGTTGTGGCTTTAGGGTCGACCTTTTCCTGTCAGTTTTGTCGTGTTTCCAGCACCTTGCAGCTTGATTGGCATTCTCCAGGAAACACCAGAATTAGCAAGTTCACCATTGGCGCCTCACTCTCTTCGAAGATGAGAGCAGGTTCACACTGAGCAGATGTGTGGCAGATGTGAAAGAGTCTGGAGACGCCGTGTTGAATGTTATGCTCTCTGAAGGCCTCCTGAACACGTCTCAGGTCTGCCTAAAGTGAATAGTTTAGCAAACCTATTTGTAATACTGGTTTTCCAAGTTCACCAGTCTAGTCTTTGTGATACCTACAGATCCTTTCTCAATGCAGAGTTTCTGAGGCCTGCTTTATGTTCTAAGCAATAAGTTGTGTGGGAAGGAGGAATGGGGGAAGAAACAGGGAATTGTCCAAAACCTGGACTCAAAGTTAAGTCTGTAAATACCCCTCTCTCACACTGCACAATAAGACACAGTAGAAACTTAACCGTCAAATCCTGTATAAGTGTGTGCTGTCTGCCGCAGGCCTTATCTGCACCTGACGACTCCCCCTAACCCCCCCAACACCTCTTTCTGCTCAAAGCTCAGATTTAAAAAAGGGGAAGATGGCCACAAAGCCATTTATGTGGTGGCCTGCACTGATGAATCACCCTCATGGTTAAGCGGTGTGGTGGGACCAAATAATGTTAAGGTATCTTTGCCCGTTTGTCCACACGGACTATTTAGATTATTTCGAACTGTGGTTACGGGTCGTGATTGTTACGAATCTCCCATCATCCGTCAATAAGAGGGATGGTTTTGTGTCTGTACTGGCCCCCACCACAGTTACCTGTTTCTAGTCCGGTTGCAACACTGAGACGTTTCCCCATCCACATCCTGGCCTTTCCTTTGTTGCTGCGGTTTGCGGCCTTGGCGTTTCTCACCATGCAGCCGTTGAGCTTTTGGAGAAGTCGTGGGCTCAACAAATCCCTGAGTCACATGGCGACATGTATGGGGCAATCCTCAGTCCCTCTTGAAAACAGCCACGATTCGTTCCATCTCATTGGTCGCTAGTGCACACACTGGCATTATCCACCCCCCACAGACAACCGGATCCGACAAGGCTGTTGAGAAGCAGATTTTGGCGGTGACATCATCCTCTGTGACACCTTTCAATATTGCTCCATTAAGGGTCCAATTAGCTCAGCCTCCCACAGCCAGCCATTATTGCTGCTGTTCGCCTCTCTTTTGTCGCTCTCCATCCATCTTTTTCTCTGTCTTTACACACAGGGACTCTAATGGGTCCAGTGGTTTTGTTCTTTTCAATGGCCTTTGGCGTTGACTTCACCACATTTTCTTGCGTCACAGTTGAAGCATCATCGCTTTGTGTTGAGTAATGGCCGGTCATGGTGTTTGGAGGGATGGCTGCACAACTTAAGCTGTTTGATTCTGCCGTTGATGCCACGGAGCTTGCGCGGGGCTACAGACAATGCCGGAGAGATGTTTAGATAATCCCATACATTTACGTGCGTATGTATTTCGTGCCTTTCTACCACCCAACCAGGGAATTTACAAAGCTAGTTCCAACTGTACTGGAAGGCACTGGGGGTAGGTAGGGCCTGATGCGATATAATCACCAAGGTGCCGCTTACTCTATTTACCCTGCCTTGTCCCACTGTCTGTATTCCCCATGTTTAATCACCCCTGTGCTGTTCCCTTTGGGAGAGTGATCCCAGGCCTGTGCGTGACTGCCGAGCATTTGATGCCAGGGCGAGTGGTTCTAATTTGCGGCCTCACCGTGCCCTTCGACGGTAAACAGTGACTAAGAGCTCAGGAATCTTAAGAGCTATAAAATAATTGCAGGTTACTCCTTTAAGGCTCTGCATGTTTTTCTCTCTTTATCTCTTGCTGTTTTTCCCCCCCTCAGACTCTCTGCGTGTTCTTCTGAAACTGGACCGAAAGCAGGTCGAAGGGCCCAACGGTGGCATCAGCTGTCCACTGAAATCAGAGCTCGTCTTTCTCAAGATCTGTTTAGGTTTCTGGAGATCTACTTTCTTCCGGCATATGGAATTTTTTTCGGGAAGCACTAGGGAACTTTGGCTCATGTTCGTGCCATGGGCAAGGTCCTTCCAATTCTGTGGTGCCATCTTACTAGCGTGACCCCAGGTACTTCCACAGCTGGCTCGGACAGATGTTTCAGCAACACGGAAGATAAACCTTGTTGTATTCCTCTTCTAGGGAAAAAAAACTTTAAACAACCAGAGGAGGGTTAAAATAAGCACTGTATACAAGGGTTAAAGATTTGGGTTGAACTATCGGTCACATGAAAGTTCTCTGATTCTCATTGCAACCCCTGGGCTGTATATTGATAAAACATATTTCCTCTATCAAATAAGGTGAAATATTGTTTTGAATGTGGATTCTTCATTATATATCTATATCTAATATGTGTAATGCAGGTGTATAACTGTTGAATTACAATCCTGGGAAATCGTGTCCGCACATTAATATTTTTGAGGTTCTTCCCACACAGCTCCTCTCCAGATGCTTCCTCTAACTGCACATTTATGAGAAAGATATAGTTTTAACCAGAAGTTTTGCATTTACTAAAACCTTTCAGTTGAATATGGAATTAAACGTTTTCAAAGCCTGAAACTATTGTTATAGTATCTTGTGATTGTATCTTTTACCTGTTATAATTGAAACTGCAGCTTTTTGAAGATTGGCAGTAAATTCAGCTGCAGTATACAGGGTATTATATATAATGTGACCATAGTTTCATTAAGCATCACTTTCCCTTCTGAGTGAAACGTGCCTCTTACTTTGTGCTACCGTCTAGGTGCATTATTACAACTGGTGACTGTTTGATGCACAACAAGTCAAAGCTATAACTTGTTTATCCAAGATACAGGAAGACATTGTCATGTTGTTCTATGAAATGGCCCTGCTCTGATCTAAGTGGGTACATCTCTGTCGCCCCTCTCGACCTGGCATTTAGTTTTAGAGCAAGTTGCCCGAAAAAGAGAACTCCACTTATTCAGTAATGCAGCGAACAACAAAACCCTGAAAAGGCCATTCATTGCTGGGACACAGATAAACAATTATCTAGCGGTTTAAGAGGTTTAAATTATAGGTTAGACTGCATTTAAAGTTGGAAATAAATGTCAGAATAACAGCCCACACAAACAAACAAAATCGAAGAGAAAAGGGGCAAATGGGGTCACTCAGTAGGGTGTGAGTGATTAAGTGGATTGGGAGTGATTTGAAATCATTTGAAAAACAAATGTACTGGGGAAAGGCTCACGTCCTCAATTAGTAACATTAACTCCCCATTGCAACGTCTCATCAGGAATCTGCAGTGCTTGACTGATTGTTCCAACCATCTCCGTGAAGCGTTTTATGTTTTTCTTTGACCCTACGCTGGCACACCTGTTTCAATTAGCCTAGGCCACTAATTATGGCGGTGTTGTCTAATTAAATCAAGTGTGCCATTTGGAAGAACAAAAGAAAATTGGGCAGCGTATGTTTTCTAGTTGAAAATAAACTTGAATGCGGAATCACTGCATAAATGTCCCAATTTCTATTGTTGCTGCCACTCTGGGACGGTGAGTGACAGGCTTCTAGTTTTATAATGTAGCCAGTACAGAATACCTAATGACATAAAGTACTGCATTCAAGACTTCTTGATCTTGAGCTTCTTGATCTGTAACATGTGTAGAGTCAAGGGAGCAAAAATAATGTACATATTTCTCTGACGAGAACAGTCAGAAGGCAACTCTGAATTAGAGCCTAATACGTACTTCTCTCTGATTGAACAACAATTACATTAATGACATGTTTACCGTCACTGATTAGACACAGATTATGTGGGCAGGAAACATTGGGGCTCCTTTTGCTGACACAGCCATATGAAGTTCCTGTCTCTGGCTGTCGCAAGACGGTGGATCGAGTTGCAAAAGTGATATAAAGAGCAGTGTGTAGGTGTTCCATTGCCTCCTGGCAGGGCTGTCTTAATGTCGAGGTTTTTTAGCGTGTTTGCTAGGGTGAAATGTTGTCAGGGGACTGTTAAAAGCAAAGCCGTCAATAGCATAACAAGCATTCTAATCATCCATTTAATTAGGTGTAATTTGGTAGCACAAAGGCTTTTACTAATCAATATTGCCCTATCAGAAACAGTACCTACCAGCTCTTGTGTCAGATCATCCTACTGGCAGTCAATTCAACCGTAAGACATGGGTCAGTATTGTTAGTTTCTTTTAGTTCACAGGCTATTCCAAGTTGGTGGTCTGGTGTTAAATCTTCTAACTCCCCCACTTTTGGAAGACTAGTGTAATGATAGCCAGGCGGTTCAACGTCTGGAGGCTGCTACAGGTGTTCCGGTCTGCTGAGAGAACCAGACAAATTGAGGAAATGGAGATTTCTACGAGACATTACACGGTGGCACCTGTCCGGCAACTTGCTGACCGGCGGTCCTCAATGCCGTGTGTTCACGCCCTTCCTACAGACCAACAGGACACACCTCAAGCTGGCGAAAGGAGCCAAGTAAGCAACGGTAGAAAAAAAAAAAATCGCTGCACCATAATCATTGGTCATGGCTGCGTTTTTCAAATTGATGATGCGTGCCGCTGGCAAATCAGCTGCTCCTGGCCAGCTCACCCGGTGCTGGAGATCACCTGTTCAGCCAAAGCAGTCGTGTCCATTAGGGCTGCTTTTGGGGTTTTAGGGGAAGATGCCAGGTGCGCCGAGTTTGAAAAGGCACTTCCTTTTCACAACACATTTGCCCCCTCATGTTTTGAGTCAGGAAAGTTCTGCCACGGATGCCTTTCATGTTGAGCCCGGGCATTTGTGCCGAACACGAATGTGGCTGGCCACCACTTCAGTACAGCTGCTCCATGTCATGCTCCGAGAGTTCCCCTGGCTCCGCTTCACATCAACTGCAGGGCCTCGCCCAAAAGTAATTCCCTGTCCTAATTGACATTTACGATGCATAAGAGGGATGCGTGACCTTCAAAAACGGCCATTGTCAAAGCCAATTACTGCCAATTGCCCCCAAATCCCCCCGGCCCGCACCACCTCGTCGTCGCGAACCTCCTCTTCCTCGCCTCTTCTTCTTCAGCAAGTGCTCCGCAGATGGAGCGGTGAACGGTTCTCGCGTGCAAGCTACCGCTCACAATTGAGCAACGTGTTAACTAATTAGATTAATTAATCAAGGTTAATTAATCTCGGGAAGCGTACGACTGAGTGAGCAGGAGAGGCAACTGAGAGCAGATGCCAGCGCACGCACCCTCTCAAGGGAACTGTTTAGGTGAACGAAACAACGGGCGAGGCAGTGGGATTTGGTGTTAAGGGATTTGGTGTTCATGCTCATGTTCACCTACTGCACACACCCTCCACTTTGCCTTATATGTAGCGTGACCGGCTGAGCTCTACATGTTTAAACAACAAGGAGCCGCATTACTCCTGTCACACAGCAGGTATTGTTTTAGAAAGAGCGGCCCCACACTGTTCGGGCAGACATCTCTGTCTGTATGTTTTGGGCCAAACTTTTGAAGAGGGAGAGAATGAGGTCGTAAAGGTAGAAGCATTGAAAGGCAGAGTAGATGTCTGCACAACCAGTGTACCGAGCACTGTAGCGATATACCGTCAAATTGG
Source organism: Novumbra hubbsi (assembly GCA_016801125.1). Classification (NCBI taxonomy): domain Eukaryota; kingdom Metazoa; phylum Chordata; class Actinopteri; order Esociformes; family Umbridae; genus Novumbra; species Novumbra hubbsi. The sequence continues at coordinate 44,815 of JACXGK010000703.1, forward strand.
TTTGTTTGCCAAGTTGCATGAACCAGCTCGCGTTATTATGTCAATTCATAACAAGTAGTAAACTAGTATGGACGTTGGGATGTAGCTAATGATTAACAAGATAAATTGTGAATGTGTGTTTGACAGACCTTGATATAATTCCTATGGAATTCGATTTAGTAATGGCTAGACATTGATGCGTGTTTCAACTTTGTCCTGAGGGTGGCACTTGGGCAATAAATCCATTTGTCTTCCAGCAAAGCCAATTGAATGCGATGTGCTCCAACCTATAAGAGGGCGGCACCTTCAGCAAATAAGGAAAGTCCATTGTGCAGGTGTTACGCAGTCATGCAAGGTAATCAAAGGGCGTATCCAGGTGCACCACTTTTCCAGTTGCGTGGAAAGATTTTTGCTGATAGCAGCTACTGCCAAGAAACAAAGTAAAACTTCTACGGAGCACGAAAAAATTATGTTTGTAGTGTTGCGTGTAGAGATGGGATAACCTTGTTGTATCATTGCTGTGTCATACTTTGGCATTACATCCATGACCTACTGTGTCATCATGCCTTATAAATCAAGTGCATATCAAAGGACTTAAGATATGAAACCAAGCAATGTCAGAATGAGGTCATGGGCTTCTAGAGTTTGAAGTGTAAGCACATACTAGGACAAGCAGATCCAGACAGGTCCAAAGAAAAAAAGTGTGATCCATTAAACTACCCAGACCGGACATGTTGAGACATGTCTGTCCAAAGGTGGCTAATCTTGTAGCTCTGTCCTCGCACCAAATATAGACAGCCAAAGCAGTTCTATACCGACCTGGCTGAATCCCCATCAATTATGTTCTGTAAATATCAATTTGTGGCACCTTCTTTTGTAACCGCGTATCGTCCACACCCTTCAGTTGGCGCTGCTATGGCCAAGCAAACACCTAGGCTTAAAAAGTATTGAAACTCCTGGAACTCAACAGGAGCTTTGAGCCATTACAATGCCCTCATTGTTTTGCCATGACATTGCTGCTGCGCAAAGTGCATAGGTGTGTGAGAATTGTGTTGAAAGTGGTCTTTTTTGGATGTGGTGTTTCTTGTTTTCTGTAAATGGCCTATGGGGTGTGTGTGAATGTGAGTAATGATTGAGAGAATTTGAAAATGTATATTTTGGGTCACACTTTTCTGTTATTTAATAAAATTGTTCTAGCCTGTTGGCCTCATTCCTCTGTCAGTTTTTTTTTGAATGAGTAATACTATAAAATAAACAATACTGAGAGACTGAGCTATAGCTTACCCAAAATTAGAAATGTATTTTATTCTTGACAACTGTGATCTGCTCCAATGGAATATTCTTTCTTCAGTTCAAACCGCAGGTTTTTGGTTGGTTTTAAGTCAGTAGATTGAGATGGCCACTGCAAAATATGGATTTTGTGGCCAGGTAAGCATTTCCTTGTGGATTCTGATGTGTGTCTTGGCAGATCCACTCGCGGGCATGTGCCAGTCCCCTGGCAGAGTCCACCCGGTTGTTGGCTAAAAGGTACTTGCTAAAGTTCATGAAAACGTTGACCTTAATACGGCCAACGGGAATATTAAAACAAAATTATTACCATGACATTCAAGATGCACCACTGTGTTTTACCATTGGTATGCTGTTCTGTTTTGCATATACTTTCTACACAAAACCAACCGTTCATGTGTGGCCCAAATTATAAAAATTGTATCTGTTCTTACCGTAGCACAGAGTTTTATAAATGGTATTGTATTAGAATTAAACAGTAGTCAGTAAAGCATTCTGGAAAGTATGCAACCTCGAACACAAAATACAAGTTTTTTCTGTAGATCATTAAGAAGAAATGACGGTCCGGGTTCCTGACGGTTGTGAAGACAATAATTCTCAGCCACGTTTGGGTGGTGAATTGTCCCCATCTCCACCATGGAGCCAGGCCTCACTTACAGCAACCCTGACCCGACTGTCACAGTAATGGACGGGTTATCACACAACATGCTCCCTGGAGCAGTGGTGCCTGGTGCCTCCTCCCTTGTTGTGACACATGACTCGTGGCACCAGAGCCTGCCCTTGTGATAGGCTGGTTACCGGCAAGGCGGCAACACTTTTGTGAGAGGTCTGACCTTTCGCTTCTATATTTCCCTGCTACATTTTAATCTGCCTTGGTCTCTCTCTTTCTCTAGCTCTCCTTTCTCTTTCTTGTGGTCTGCTTCACCTCTCAATGTTTTTCTATTTTCTAGAGGCTTGCTGTCTCATGCGCTCCCTCACCCCCTGCTAGATGTCTCTTACTGTTGTCTTTCAATGCTCTCTCTTCCTCTCTTGGAAATGGAATTTCTCTCGCTTTCCTACTTCCATCATGTTAGGGTGTTTGGAAATGGAATGTCTCTCGCTTTCTTCCTTCCATCATGTTAGGGTGTTTGGAAATGGAATGTCTCTCGCTTTCTTCCTTCCATCATGTTAGGGTGTTTGGAAATGTGGTGTCTCACTCCTTTTCTTCCTTCCATCATGTTAGGGTGTTTGGAAATGTGGTGTCTCGCTCCTTTTCTTCCTCCCCATCATGTTAGGGTGTTTGGAAATGGAATGCTGAGCACTATTTTAGTCACAGGCATATATTCTGCATATCCTCATTTTTGCGCATCAGTGTCAATACAGTATTTAAAAATTTGAAACATTGTTCCCTGTAAATGGCTGGAAAATCTCCTTACGCTATTGAAAAAAGTGCCGACGTAATGCCTGTTTGAGTTGTTTGAGATGGATGTTTACTAGTTCTGGTGATGACTTATCTATTCTGTGATATTACCACCAAAGGCATTGCATCATCCGGACATCAGTTCTGTGATGTTGCCCCATTGATGACACATTCTGCCATTTAGTCTTGGCTAATAGTGTCACGTGAATAGGTGTAAGCCATGTGCAGTGACTAATTCTACTGCACGCATGACGCTAATGAACCACCACGGAATTTGTTTGTACACGGTTAACGAGCTGCTGCAGCCAGTCTGAGGGAGGTGTTTTTAGGTTTTTTTTTGTCACATTTTTAAATGATAGTTACCTACACAATTACTGTTAGACTGCCTGGTAGCCATATTCACTCAGTGTTTTAAACGCTACTAACCTGTAAATGTGTAACACTCATCAGACACTTGCCTTTCTCCTATCCTTCATTTAAAGAAAGAGAACTATACCATGTGTTCAGAAAGTATTCACCCCCCTGCCTTTTTCCCCCATTAATGTTACAGCCTCAATTTAAAATGGATTTAATTTAGAGTTAGTGTCACTAATCTCGGCTATGTGTTTATTGTATAATGAATTAACATTTTGCAAATGAGTACAAATAAGGTAAATGCTGCAGTGTCTTAAGTTTATTGCAACACTGTTGTAATAACACTGACTGTAGGGAATGCTAGTTCTGGAATAGGTCAAACACAGGCCACAGCTGGTGGTCCCTGGGGACAGGTTTGAGAACCACTGACCTAAAGCACAAGGCCAGATCTACACTGTAGTTGCTTACCAAGACGACATTGTTCCTGAGTGGCCTAGTTCCACTGTTGACTTAAATTGGCTTGACAATCTATGGCAAGACTTGAAAATAGCTGTATAGCAATGATTAACAACCAGCTTGACAGAGCTTAAAGAATTGAAACAAAATTATCATTGGCAAATATCGTACAATGTTGTGCAAACCTCTTCAAGGACCAACATCTGTGATTCCTATTGACTCTTATGCAGTGACGATATGTTACCGTTTCATTTGCGATACATTTCATGGATAGTGTTTAATAATTTGACCCTTCTCGACGTTGCCCTGAGGGTGTCACTTGGACAGTAAGACCATTTGTTTACCAGCGAGGCCAACTGAAAGCAGCGTGGTCCAACCTACAAGACGGAGGCATCCTCAGCAACCTTTGGGGGTGATGGGGGGGGGGGGCAGTCACCCTGAGAAACCCCTTCACGACTGGCCTTGTTACCCCTGCCACCCACACACCCCAGTTGTTGACTTCCAGCCACCTGCCTCCCCCAACCCCCCGCAGAACATGGGGTTTCCAGTGGCGGGAACCCAGGAGAGTTCCCTCAGGGTCCCCCTCCCATCCTACCCACGGCCCCCTACACGCCTTCTTAGCATTAGTTCCATCTGGCCTAGTTTTTGCCCCTGCTCCTGATAAACGGGATGTGATATACTGTATGTGTTTGGCTTGGGAACATCTTTCTTGGCTGCTTTCTGTGTCGCTCTCTTGGCGTCTCTCTCTCTCTTTCGGCTTCTCTTGCTGTATCTTTCTCTGTCTCTTTTTTCCATGTCTCTGACTGTCTCTCTGGCTGTCTTTTTTCTTTTTCTTTTCTGTTATTCTCTTCCATTGATTTATCTTTCCATTGAATGTTCCTTTAATTTTCTCCTGTGTGTGTCTTTCCCAGAGCTGACAGGCTTACATTCTTAACCGTTCGTGGGTCCGTGGTGATTTCTCTCTTTGCTTCTCGTGGTATTTGTTCACACGTCACTGGCAATGCAATCTTTTAAACCCTTAGCAATGTAATAAAAAAAGCGGTCCATCTCCGTCTGCTCATCATCTCACCACAGCAAATGAACAGATCGGCAAATCAGGACATTGAGACTATCAGCACATAGCAGGAGCCTTCTGGCTGCTTTCCAACGCTAGCTAAGTCAACCAGACATGTTGCTCCTGCTCAAACAAATAGGCCTGAGAGCACAGCATTGGAGTGGGGTGGGCTTTCGCTGTGATTTAAAATCTTAATTGCCACACATGAACTCTAATCTAATCTATAGCTAATCTGTTAATCCGAGTTAATAAAATTGTTATGTTGACTCTGTTAAATAATTTGGTTAATAAGTATGTATATTTGTACAATTTGTACCGTTTCATAGAATCAGAACAAACTGAAACACTGTGAGTGGTCCAAGAGTCATCTTTGCAGGGGTTTTGTGATTCAACAGGCATAATGATTTCATGGTTATGTATGCCTGCGCTTCACTCACAGTGCAGTTAATCCAAAGAAGCCTCTCAAGCCAGCCTACTTCCCTTAATACAATGACAATCAATTGAGCCAACAACTGCTATTTTATTTTGATTAAAACATTATTAGATGTGGGCATTGGTTGGGCCGATGGAATTGAAACCTCTTTGCATAGACGCAGTTCCATCAAAACCAATGGAATGTTTGGAATACCAATTTATGAGAAGAACGTCATGTTTTGTTTTCAAGACAAACATTTTAGTTCTGTCTATTGACCTTCTGTACCAGCCGAGCTATTCAATGTCATATTCTCTAACAACCCAAAGGTGTCAGTTATTGTGGACCCCCCTTAGTTCCAACGATTCACACATTCACAAGCATGCACACACACACACAGTTTTGGAAACTTCAAAACTTATCAGTATGCATCTCTTAGCCTAATGCATCACTGGCGATTTACACCGTACCAACCAAGGCTAGGTCATGCCATGATATCAATGACAGGGTCAGTGACATTTGGCCATGGTCACGTGTGTGTGTACTAGAATGTGTACCGTTCGGCTTCAGTGAGATGCCATTGGGATGACTGGACTCAGTTACCTGACAGATGAATATCGCACTACATTTGAATTGTTGACCACCAGCAAGAGCCGGAGAAAACTATTTTTGAGCAACAGTGAACTATGAAAGAAATGGAGAATCAGGGGTGATCGAAACTGTTTCTGTGGGGGAAACATTTTGAAAAAGGCCAGCCTTTTTTATGCCTTGGCTTGCTTTGTGTGCATGGCAACCTAGTGACTCTTTAAATATCAAGAACCTGAGCTGAATAGTTGTTGGCTGGAAAATACACTCTCCTCCAGCATGTATGTGCAAGTAAATGCATCTTGCTTGAACAAGCATATGGGTTGGCACGGTGTGCATTATAGGACGCATGTCTCGAACTACAGCTTTCCCAAACCAACCGTAGAGCTACAGGAACACAGTGTCTTAATCCCTAGTAAAAAGGAGACATTTGGAGGGGACATTTGGTGGGGAGAAGGATATCAAATCAGGATTGTTTTTCCTTGTTTAGCTTTTTTTTTTATCCAATCCCCCACCAAGCTGTCAGTTTGACACCCTTTTGTTAAACCAGCTGAATCTATCAGCCTCTCTCTCAACGTAGGAACAGCCTTCCCATCCTTGAAGTATAGATGTCCATTCGCTATGAGTCACATTTTGGGTTATGACTCGTGCTGACTCATCCATCCAGCTGTTTGTTGAGCTGGAACATTTTCACCTGTGGTTGTGACTCATCAACAGGTGCTTCATTCAATTTTTTTTCCAGGCAATGAAGTGTGGGGGGGTGTGTGATTGGGGTGAAACAAATGTGTTGTTAACTGCTCCAGCCAACAGCAAGATTAAAATGTATTTATTTTGACTAGAGATCAATGTCTGGCAACACATCCAGTCTGGCGAGTCACTGTGACCGATATTACACCAGTAGCATCATCCTGCTCCCAACCCTCGACCTAGCCGTTCTGCCTCAGACATTCCACCTTGATTTCCAATTGGGCCCATTTGCCTTTTCTCTGAAGGTTTTCCTCGGCTCTGTTTTTGAATGTCCTTTGTAATAGAGGGTCTGATATGCCAGCAACATGTATACATCTTTATGGATGACCCTGCAGAAAGGGCAGGTTTCCTCTCTGCTTTGGGATTGGATATGCTTAATGTAATCACTTCTTTATTGTACTAAACAAAATAGTTTGATCATTGTAAATTGTGAAACCATGGCTTCATTTTCTAAATAAATTTTGAAACTGCTCAGCAAGTAACTGGCACAGCCTGACTTTTGTTTTACCGACACTCCCGGCTTGTCTATGGCAACGGGCTGGAGAGTGTTTGGGCCATGGTATCACTGGCATAGTCTTGGCATTGGGCTGGGTCCGTTCAGAGAGAGAGAGAGAGCGTGTGTGTGTGTGCGTGCAGAATTTGAGTTCTGTAATCTGTTCCTTATTGTGTGCATGACAGATTGAAGTCCACACACAGCTAGTTAATGATTAAACATCTTCAACTTCTTTGTGCACTTCAGCATGGTCCACTGGCTGGGTCACAGAGTTTGTGTGTGTGTGTGTGTGTGTGTGTTCACATGCGATTGTCCACTACCGAGTTTGTGCATGTACATGATGGTTTGTGAAGGCTTTGTGCGGTGGCCACATCTCACCACAGAGACCATACTGTACCGTCCTAAAACTGCCCTCTCAACACAGTAGGACTAGATTAGGAACATTGTCCTCAACTCTCAGCCACCTGGACCCTCTGGTGTATGTGCTTCCGCCTCTGGGACGGCTTTTGGCACCATGATAAAACCCCCGACATGCAGCTGTGTCACTCACTTGAGAATAGTTGTATGTTTTTGACTATAATGTTGACCTTTTCTGTGTCATAGTGTAGACTGTGAAGCTATATTCCTTTACTGCGTCGTCTAAATATAATTTAGACGATGCAGTAATCCTGAACAATTGAGTGCGTATATTGTAAAATGGCTTGATGGAACAACCAAACCACTCAATAGAAGTAACCACATTTTACTCAAGTAATTAGATTTCAGCAAAAGTCAGCGCTGGAAGGAAGAAAATACCAATGATAAACAGACAGGTATTTTTTCCACAGAGGCAATGTGGGTGGTCATTAGGATCCTGTTGTTTTGGTGGTTTGATAAGGTAGGGTTTCTGCTATCTTAGCCTACAGGGGAAGCGGTTTCCACCATGGGGTGGAAGGACAGAAGCTTTTAGGCTGGGCAGCGATGGGCGATGCATGAAGATCCCCTATTCATCCATTCCTGCAAAAGATGCTTGTGTTTCAAAATCCACCAACTGCCTTTAGCATTCTGCTGTGCCTTGCTTAGTTTGAGGCCTTTTCTTCTTTCTCCCATAATGGTTTTAGCCCTATCATTAAAGCCTTTGCTGTTAATTTGTTGTTTACCATGTAAAGAGCTTTGTGATGTCTGCATGTAGATCAAAAGAGCTCTTCAAATGCATTGGTGGTGTTGTTGTTATTAAATCCCATTGAAGTGCAGGTGAAAATGAAATGCAAGTATTTGGTCCTACCAGAATCCTTGTACGCTTCATCTGAATTAGTAAATGTCATTTGAACTTCAAAGCGTCAGAGGAAGATGGAATTAAAATTGCTGTACGAGACACTGCTTTGTTAGTTATGAAGCAGTGCAGCTGTGGCAGAGAGTGAGGTGGGGTGTCTTTTGGGGAAGGTGGTCGGGTGTGGGTGGGGTGTCTGTTGTGGATGGTGGTCGGGTGTGGGTGGGGTATCAGTTGGGAAGATCTATGTAATTGGCAGTTTGATGGACACAAATAACCAGATGATGCCGCAACCTGAATATTCACCTCAATTTGTTCAGCTTTTGCTCATTGATGGAGGAATTTAGATTCTGCACATGGACAAAAATACAACATTCAGTTGACAAAGCCTGTGATCAAATTCTGATGTTTTTGCTTGGTTAGTGCCTCTATTGAAAGGCACCATTTAGCTCCAAGCACCAACTGAAATGTCAGAGCTCCTTAAAATCTTACAGACTCCCACCTACATGTTTTGCACTTTTTTCTTTTTCCAGCTCATTACCATACTCAATGTGGACATCAACATTACCATACTCAATGTGGACATCAACATTTTTACTTCCCTCCCGGAACGTTGACTGGCAGGTTGTAGTGTGGCATTGAAACACTGCGTCCAGCACACAGGACGTCAGTTGGACAGAGCATCTCACAGCAAGCCTAGGAGCTGCCCTCGTCCTTATGCAATAACCCTCGTGCCACTCAAGCTGCCCCATCACGTTGCCCATGACATTTGAAGACGGGCAAATAAGCCAGACGAGAGCCTTTACCTCCGCGATGCCCTTGCGAAGCGAGCCTGTTCACTGTGCGCTTGCGTGTGGTGACTTTGGCCGGACGTGGTCTGGCGTAAGGACAGCTGTCACATCTCCAACCTGTCACATGTCACAGAGAGGAGATGCCACGGGCTGGCTGTCCATGGACGGGGGGAAGGAACACGCGGAAGAGAAGAGATGGAGAGAGAGAAAGGCAGAGGAGAAGGCTTGCAATGGAGTGGAGTCGTGGCAATGTGAAGGCTTGACTTGGGGCCGCCGCAAATACACAAACACCGCTGCACACACACACACACACACTGCCACACACACATTGCCGCACACACACTTACCCTCTCCAATCTAGTCTTTGGGGCTGACTCACATACTCCCAGGGTGTGCAGTTAGTAGCCCCTGTCCGTCCACTTCACCAAGGACTCCCTACCTCCAAGGACTCGCACTCCTCTATCCAGGGTCATTTTAGCGACTCATTAGGTTCTTCATTAAGGCCAATGGCCTGTGGAGAGAAAGGAGTTTTTTTTTTATAATGATGTTACCTTACTGCTCTTTACTTGGCGCTTGGCCCCCAAGTGTATTTCTGCAAAAAGCATACAATCTGGGCATAAACAAACATACAGAGACATTTATTTTTTTGCTTGGGATTTTCAGATCCCTTTAGGCCACTTGTTTTCCGAGGTGGTTGGTATTGCGGCCGGAATTCCAATCATTTTCAAAGATCCTTTCTTATTTAAATGTGTTTTTACCAATGTGTGTTCTACAAATGTAGTTTCCAACAAATGTATTGCTTACCTTCTAGCTATAAGAAATGAGTAGGTGGGTTCGGTTCCCAGTCGTTACAGCGCTGTCCATCACTCCATCAGCCATGCTGTTATTTTTTATACATCTTCATGTCTCAGACAAAACATTTTAGGCCTCCCAATCTAAACCCAGACTAGTGACTGAATGAGACCGGCCTGCACCCAGCTCAATGAGGCTGTAAGATTCCCCAACATCCATCTTTAGACCAAACTTGTGTATGAGGTTAGGTTAGGGGATGAATGGCAGTTTGTGTGCGAATGAAAGCCAGGATAAAGTTGTGCCTCACTCCTTATACTCGTGGACTATTTCCAGACCTCTGAGCACATTATAATGTTGTCTGCAAAACACAAGTGAAGGTTTAGGACAATAAAACTTTTTTTTTTTTTTTTTTAATTTTCATAAGTGGGGTGGTTTAAAGGGTTTTTGAGTCACAGGAGGAAGGTCTCCTTTCAGACACGTGTTGATTAGTCTCCACAGACTGATGTTGTCTGTTAACTGATGAAAAAAGTTATGTCTGTTATTTGTGTTTCTATGATGCCATATGACTTTTGACAGCTCCTCGCTCTCTTTTGGGATGAGAAAAATGAATCATCTCAACACGGGGGATCTTTGACTGGCCATCTGAGACGAAAGCCCTCAGAAGGGCCATGACACAGCGCCACCCATGCAGAAGAACCCAATGTTCTTCTCTACTTCTTGATCTGTTTCTTTCCGCAAGCGTTGCCCTAAAATAAGTATTTGTTAGGTTACCTCGCCAGTGGCCGACAAAGCCTGGACTTGACAGCGACAAACTGGGGAAACAACCATGCCTTGCCATCCTGTTCCCTCCCATTCCTCCACCTCCCCCACCTCTCTGTTCGTCTCAGTCCATCCCAAATAGTCAACTGCCGTAGGCTAGAAGCGCAACCCTGGGGGGGGGGGGGGGGCGGCAAGCACGGTCTCTTACTGGCGTAGACGTCCACTATATTGATGCGAGCTGATTCAATCAAGCAACACATTTGGATGCCAGACAGACACTGACCCTATTGTCTCTTACCCTACATCCATGGTTCTTTCCTCATCCACGCTGTTGCCTATGACGAGTGACCGGATGAGACGTGGCTCTCAGTACACACACACACACCCACGCAACCAAACTTCGTGATGATTTGGGACGCGCCGTCGATTTATTTTTCATGCTTCATGGTATGTGCAGTGTGTGTTTTTTTTTTTCTTCTTTTCAGGCGAGAAGCTACCTTTTTCCCTGCCTGACTCTAACAAATGTATTCTCGTTGTTTTTATATACATCGCCCTGTCTTGAAACAGAACTAAACCACCAAGGCTAATTCAGATAGTTATTTAAAGCTTTTGGAACCCTTGGTGTGGAAATTTAAATGACCATCAGCAGTACGGCCTCCATCCTAACTCAGAGCCAGAGAGGGAACCATTGATGTGAAGAATGTACCCAACTTCCTCATGTAACCCAACGCCCTCAAGACTAATTGGAAATGTTTTGACCAATTAGTTTAGGTTACATAAAAAGATATACATTCTTTGACTTGGAAGATTCTGTCCAGTGTTGGAGTGCACACACACGCTTCTCCTGGTCAACCGCTTCACACCCTTCGATGAAACTTCTTCTTCTCTGATTTCTCTGCCCCCTCTGTGCCTACTCCAGTTACTGGGTTAGCCGTGTTGAGTTGCCTGGCTAAGCAACTGGTAGAGCCGTGCCTTAACCCTACACTGTTTGGTGGTGTGGTGGATTTCAGCGAAGGGCAGCGATTAGTGCAAATGGATGGGTTCAAACCAACTGTAAGATATTTGATTAACGCCTTTCTTCATAATGTCGGAATGCACTAGCCACGATCCGTCACAGAACAGGGGGCATAGCTCTAGGAACAAAGGACCAATGCCGATATAGAAAAGGGAAGAAATGAAAACCTCTAAGATATCGGCCACATGGGCTCGTTGACAGCAGATTTCGGTGGCTTCTCTCACACATGATTTGATTGGTGCTCCCAGTCATCAGCGAAGCTAGTCGGCGGAGTTAAAACGGCGTAAAAACCAATCCAATGTTTCCTCTATTTGTTCCGTCTGCTCCTTCTCAAACATCTACTCAAATGTTCCTAAATCCGTCTCGGAACCGGGAATTGCGCCTAAGACAAGCTAGAGGATTTCGATTGATCCCCAAACAGACATGAGGAAATGATGTGAGACCTCAATGTGAGTAGTGACCTCCCCCTCCCGCCTCTCCCTCAGGACACTGCGTTGGACCCGGGGGAAGACGTGGCCCTTCTCTTCGTCAGCTTCGAAGACGCTGAGGCCACGCAGGTGTTCCCTAAACTCTACCTGTCGCCCAGCATTGAACAGTAAGTGTATGAACTTGACTTTGTTGATGTATTGTGATTTGGCGGTTCCTTTTATTTTAGGCAGTGTGTAGCAAACTTTTATAACCAATGTGCCCACATTTGTGGGAATCAAACCTGAGTCTTTGGTGTTACAGACCCCTTGCTCCAACCGCTATTTCTAAACAAATATTATGTTTATTTCCATCAAGTGAATTTGTTTAAAATGGCTCAGCAGTATCCTAACAAGTTAAACACATTAAGGTCAAGGCAAGTTAAGGAAAACTACGTACAAGAAGACACCTTCAAAGGGGCCAGGTTCTAAGAAGTCTGCTCTAGTGGTTGGTGTACAATGTTCAGGTTGCATATGATCATTATAGTCCAACGGTCCGCTTCAACTCTTTTCCATAACGTGACTAGAGCCGACAGACTTGTAGGATGCGGAACAAGAGCATTTAAGACTCAAGAAGATAATAAACAAAAATGTATTGTGACTGCAGCACATGAGGTCATCATGTATAATTCAACACGCCAGTATCTTGCCTTGTGCACGCGTTTTCCGCTTGCTCAGTTTCCATGTGTGTGTGATTTGCATGTGCTGTGTGTATTTGTGCGAGGCGTGCATGTGCTGCTTAGGTGCGTAGGTCTTGGTGGTTGTGTGTCAGTTGAGTGTACGTCCCGTACCCTGACCCCGGGCCCCCCTCCAGCCGGCCAGGTCTGGCCCTTCGTGCTCCGAATAATCTCTGGAGATGTTTATTTACAAGCGCATGCCTTGTCGCACCAGGTTAAGAGCACTGTGCTCCCTCTCTCCTTCTTGAATTTCATCCCTCCCCCACCTGTTTCCTCTTCTCCCCCCTCAGCCTACCCCCCCCCCCCCATCTCTGTCTACACCACCCACACCCTTCATGTGTCTATTACCATTTTGTAGTGATGTTTTTTTGCAGGCCCACTTGTGTTGTCCAGAATTTAGTTTGCTGTTACTCGCATTCCTATTGTAGAAGGCTGACTTTTGACGGCAAGCACTTCAGTGAATGGGATCCTCATCTGGTGATTGGCATTTAGTAGCTGAAGGGGTGGAGATGAACCGTCAGCGGACATTCGTAGCAGTAGGGGCAACCGATTTTGTAATTAGGAAAATAATTTGTCAAACATACCGTGAATCCTACATTATTTTTTTAATTGTAGCTGTAGGCAGTAGGCTAAAAATAATAACAATTTGCATTGTAGAAGCAGATTTTACATCTTGTCCTTTTATTAGCTCATTAATTCATTTGGCCTGTGGAACAAATGTCATACTTAGCAATGGGCTTAAATCTAGTGGAATTGTTGTGATTTCCAGAAAACCTGTTTTCATCTGATGTATTTTGATTGTTGAACTTTTTCCCCGTTTTGCCAGTGAATATGAGGAGCACCATCAACAAATAGATTCGAAATAATTTGGTTAAAAATATACCTGAACGATGTTTCTCTTGCATTTTCTCTTAGTGGGGTTAACTTTCACTAGAGACATTTATTTGTGTAAATAACAATCCAAGCGTCCCCTTTCCCTCTGGAGCTGCCTCATCTCCTGCTCCAGGGCAACTCCAGAGTTCAACCTCACTGGCTTTCTGACCTCCACCGTTCCCCTGGTTTCATATTCCAGCCTGGTGTCACCACCGGTCTCCCAACACCATACCACACTTTTGTCTTGAACTGTTACCAACAACACACGTTTGATCCTCATTTCCCATCTTCGTTTCTGTTCTCTCTGTTCTCTCTGCTCCCCCCTGGTCCCCCTGGTCCCCCTGGTCCCCCTGGTCCTTGTGCGTTATTAGGTTCCTCCTTTCTTCTTCATGTGGACATGCTGTTTCAACAGTACACTCTTTCTAAGCTCCGTGACCAATCTTGCTGTTCGTGTTGTTTGTTTTGTGCTGCTACGTTGTTAAAACCAGTCTTCCTATCGTTCTCCTGGCTGTAACGTGTTTGTTTGTCGTATATGCATACTTTTGTTTTTCTGTTCTGGATTTCTTACTATTTTGTGGTTTGATTTTTGTTAAGCATCCGTATCTACTCCCTGTCATATTTTCAAAAAAGACGGGTAGGGTCTTGGTGATGTGCTCTTTGATACCATTTGATTTAGATGTCTTTCTATGTTGCCTCTTGCTCTTCGGCTCTGTCCCTCTCCCTGAAATAAACAAAAATTCCTGATTTACAATGTAACATCGGTAAATTATTAGCAATGATGAAAATTGTCAACACAACAATTAGTTAAAGATTTAAAATTAAAAATAAATAAATCACAAGACACAGGTTTGTTGGTTTGCCAGACACTCCCTCATTTTGTGACAGGTAACAAAGTAGCGTGCTGCCATTCCACTGGTGTCTGCATCCTACCCCAACAGAGTGGGTAGCCTTTCTTCAACAGAGAGGTCTTCGAAGCCGCTAATGTCCGAAAATTACCAATTCCTTTTTTCTTATTTTGCTCAAAGAAATAAGAGGGACATGTAATCATTACTAGCTGTGTCTCTCACTACTGTGTCTCTCACTACAGTCTCAAGAAGTGGTCTGGGGTACATACAGACACATGGGGGCCATACACACTACTGAGTCACATTCTACCGTGATGAAATTCACGCAAATGCAGCCTGTGATTTCGTTTGTTTTGCTTTCATTGTTCTTATTCTCTACATAGGTGGTCAGATGTACTGTGCCAGTTTTCCTTTTCCCAGTTCCCACAGGTTCTCTCCCCTCTTCCGCATACTAATGAAACATCAAAATAGCCCCAGAACACACACCTTACTCAGGACGTCTAGGAAACCCCCCACGTACTCTAGTCTTCATATTGAAAGGCTAATGGGGCAAAAGGACCACCAGTGTCTCTGTCATGGATCAGTTTATTCAGGGGGAAAAAAACATGTGGTCACAACGAGGTTGAGCATGCTAATCGTAGAATTGTCTTCGTTCGTCTGTGGGTTTGTATGTGCGTGGGTTTTGACCTTGCCTGTGTGTTAGAACCAGGCTTCAGTGGTGTTACAGCCTCTTCTCAGCCAGTCTGGTGAGGCGATTGGACAGAAGGAGGCTAAAGGCTTGAAGGGGAGGAATAGGGCAGAGTTTGGTGAGCTATCTACACTATGGACCTGGCTGTTTCAGGGGATATGTGGTTTGGGCATATTACATTTCTATGGAGGTTCCTCTGCGCATTATTGCTGGAGTGTAGCATGTGTGTCTTACTAGAGAGAGACAGAATTTCCTAAAATTAGAATTAACAAGGAAGAATACTAACAATAATCCAAAATAACGAGTAAGGACCTTTTGTCTAGTCTGCCAGTCTTGAAAGGCTACTTTTTGGATTAGATGTTAGAATTAAGGTTTGGTTCAGGGTGATACTTAACAGTTAGCGTAAAGGGATCTAGGGAGTTTGTTGGGTTAATGTAAGGTTTTAGGGTTCTATCTTTTGTTCAGAACTCAAGTTTCTTCTCTCTCCCACATACTTTCTGGTCTCTCCATCCTTTCTTTCTCTTTATCCTTCCTCCCTTACTCCTCTGGATCTCCCTGCCATATTTTCTTTCTCTCTCACCTCCCAGTCAGTCTCACTGGCAAAGCCTCAAAGGGGCAGAGAAGGAGAGTGGGACTTGAAAGAAGAGCCAAGAGCAGCTACTATAAACCAGCGAGGTCGCTCTCTGCTTGGGAGAGGGAGAAGGGAAACAACACAGGGGGCTCTTCTTTCGTCTATTCAGCTTTCCTCTCGGCTCCCCCCTCTCTCCCTTCTCCTGAATTTGTTTGATATCTCCTTTTCCTCCCTCATCTTTCTCTTTCCACAGAGGGCCACTGTAGCTCCAGGATCTGAGATTCCACAAAACTAGGATGCTCCCCCCCCCCCACACACACACACACAGCTTTTTTACCTCTCTCGATCAATGTACCTGGTTCTCTCTAAAAAAAACAGATGTTCCTGTGAGAGATACTTCATAGCTACTCCACTGAATCCCCACATATTTGCCAATCCATCGGTGCATAGACGCGGTATGTGCATTTGTACATTAGTTGGCGCTGATGTTGCCGTCTAGCAATTGTGTAATGGCTAACTTGCTTTTGCGCAATGCCAGGAAGTCAATGGTAACATCACCCAGTCAGCATTGACTTGTGTAACTGCCTTTAACTTTCTTCATGTTTGCTGCAGATAAAGACAGTATCCACACATTTCTGACTAGAGAAAATAAAGGGAATAGCCCTTTAAGTGAACTACGTCTACGTGTTTGTGTTCATTTCACATAAACATTGCTAGTGACATGCTGTGGATGGGATTGAAATGTTCCATACCGCAAAGCCCTTTCTGTTGTGCCTCTTTAATTGACGCTGAAGAGAAGTCCTTGGGATTTTGATATGTGCTGCACAAAGAACCTGAAACATTGATGGTTGTTATTCTGAAGTGCCTTTACCAGACACTCAGTAATAGGACAGGCAGAAATGTCGTAATTTTCAAATGTCTGTCATTAAATGCCATGCTTCTTATCTTACTCTAATTAAATCATTCCTAGTTAACCCTAGAGCCCTAACTGTTGGTAACAAGTGCTCTTCCTTTTCCCTATACAACGTCTCATACAATGAAAAAGGTACCATGGGGGAACCTATCAAAAGGCTCCCAGACAGCAGCTACACAAGTTGGCCCGATCGCGTGGGTGAAAATCACCCGACGTTTGTGTTCTACGGTTAACTGGACATGGTTAGGCCAGCCGTCGTTGGATGATGGATGTGTAGAACATGTCTCTTCTGCCCTCCTCCCAAGCTTCCACATGACGTCTTTAAAAAACAAAATACATTGCCGCAGTAGTCTAGTTTGACCGTGTGTGTATGGTCGGTCTATGAGGAGACATTTGCCTGTCTCTACCAAGGAAACCTTCAGTGCAACAATTGACCCCAAAACTTATTTTGCAAAACAATGTCTGGGTGTGTGTGCGCGGTCTTGCATTGGAGCATGCACCTTTCCCATGTGTGTTTGTGTGTTTTTATTTTCCTTTTCGTATTGATGTGTGCCCTGCTAAGAAGGTGTGTTTTTGTTGCTCCTGTTTCTCTGTTTACTACAAATCCTGCACTAGTCAATTGTCACCCCTCTTCCGCATGAGTTGGTACCTGTAGCCCATTCAGGTTGCACAATAGTCCAGCTCCCCCAGGGTGGCACATCAATACGTGCTGTCGCAAGTGGGTTTGCTGTGACTTCCAGTACAGTACGAGCATGGAGGAGTTACTAGGAGGAGGAGAGCTGGACTGGCCATTAAAGGTCATCAACCTTGCAGCAGGAACAGTATCTGCTCCTTTGTGCAAGGAGGAACAGGAGGAGCCTTGCCAGAGCCTTAGAAATGACCTCCAGTGGGCTACAGGTGTTCATGTTTCTGACCCAACTGTCAGAAACAGACTCCATGAGGATGGCATGAGGCCCTGACATCCTCTCCTGGGGCCGGTGCCCAGCGCCGTGCGTCTCCATTAGCATTCATCAAAGGAAATGGAAAATGTAGATCATGTTTTACACATACTGTCATGATTGCATTGGGTTAATGACACCGTCATCAATTCCTCATCCTTTAGACACAGAGTTTTGTCTGAACCAAAGAAGTTACTTTACTCTGGGCTATTAATGAGACACTCCTCCTAACACTAAAGCCCTTTTCACCAGGGTACTGACAGCAGACTATAAGAGTCCACAAAGATTAATTGGGATTGAACAGACAAATGGATGAATGTGTTAGGGTGTTTGTCAGACCAGGGCTGTGTCACAAGAGTGCCACATCATAGCCGGGGGAAAATAACCAAAGGACTTTTCTGGTAGTCTAAAAATTGGGGCTCAGTTTATACTACTGAGATCCTGTGACATATTGTAGTTGTGGGTGGGGGGGGGGCACCTCTACCCCAGGGCTCTCCCTGCATGCTGCTCTAAACCACTGGCCTTGGGGCTCCCTGGGTATTTATAGGTCCCAGCACCCTAAAAACCAAATGCAAAGTAACATTTTATTAGATAGGCTGTTGAAATCAAAACCAACATTTTACAATAAGCTGTTAGGTAGCTATACATGTTGCCAGGCTTTAGGACCACGCTGGCTGGTTGTCTCCTGCCAACCTTGTCCATCAGTTTACTGAATATTACACCAATCATACCGTCTCTATGCGTTATGACACTTCAGGTTCAGTTTGGATGACGTATCCAGTTAATTACTTGACAACCATGCTGGATTTGTTGGTAGGTATTCCAATAAAGGGTCACATCTGAAGTATAGTTTAATGGAAGAGACATTACATTTCATTCTCCCTTTAACTTTACTAGACGGCCGTTTTGTCTTGTCCACTGCTCTGTGACCAGATTTTGATTTGATCTGTTTATTTGTGGTGCTACATATCAGATAATGCCAAAATTGGTCTTGAAACAGGTTTTAATTACATTTTATATTTTGTTGTTCCATATTGCATTGTTCCTTTCATGAATTTTGCCCTCCCCTGAACTACTAACCCTTCCGCTACGATGCTAGACTAATTGGATGCTGTCCGAGTTATTGAGACCACGTCATTTGTTAAGAACGCTCAGTTAGAGGTCACTCATATGTACAGCATGAGATGTATACACAGTGATACATGGTACCGGTCACATACGGTCAAGACAGCTCACTGCCTTGGAATGATAATGATATGGGTGACGTCTATTGTCGACAAACTTTCAGTGAATATACTTATGCACTTACCAATGCACTTACTGATTTGGACCAAGTCCTGTTTATTCTGTACTGGTGACTCCACACTGAGTGGAACCCCACAACCCCCCCAGATTATGCTTGGGAACTCTAGTGGACGCTGATAAAGCGTGTGTGTTCTCCACAGTGCGTTTGTGTCTTAGCCCTGATTTGACCTCCATTCAACCACGTGACCTGGCAGTCAGCCCTCCACGTCTGTAACCTTTTTTGCAGCCGTCAACCGCATTTAATCCCGCACGGGATTCTGTCATAAACATGCACTACCACTACTAATTATTTGAGCCATTGCAAGCGATGTAGAAGTCGTGTTTTTGGTCAAGTGGACACAACGTAATCGACAGATATCTTGACAGGGAACATCTTTATTCCATTAGTATGGTTCATGTGACAGCATCAAAGGCTAGTGACTAATCAGCCTCCATTTAATCAGCCGTCTGAGGCGTGCGCCAGCACAATGCCAATCACATGCCTCTTTGTTCGCCGGCTCAATCAACACGCCGGTGACGAGGCTGCTAATTCACCGGTGCGTTGCCGTTCTGCGCGTCTCCGTCGGCATTTACATCTGAATGACACGGGGTTATTCTTGGATGGATGTGTGGGCGAGTGGACTTTTGCAGTCGGAGCATTTTGTCCTCGTTATTGCGAGCTGCTCCGCATTGGTCATTGGAGCATATAGATTACAGGAAAGCCGCGCTGAAACTGTGCGTCTACGGCTCCCACGACGGTGGCTGGGGCTCTTCGAGTGCTGCGTGAACGTGGCGTTACACATCGCCCATCAGACGGCTGGGATTGAATTTAATCAGATTTCAACGTTGGCGGTGGTCTTGGATTAAAGTAGCATCTTATATCAAGCCTAAACGTCGTCAAGAGCAGAATACACTGGCAATAACTGACTGCTAGTGGGGTTGTATATTAATCATGAGGAACACTAGATAGCTGCTAAACCGCAATTGGTTATATTGCAAAACTTCTGTACAGGGAAGTGGTTGCAGCCCACATTGTGTAAAACCACCGCAGCGCTGTCAGGTTATAAACGAGGCCTGCCAGTAAGAAGACTCCAGGAGATCTTCAGACATGATGATTCTTCCAATGTGCATCCCCAGATTTCGTGAACTACCTCCCACAATGGGTTCTGGCAATTACAGAGTAACTTTTTCCAATAGGAGTGGCCCAGTTACAACCTCTCCCTGACCCGTACGATGTCATCATCTTCATCGTTTCATCATCCTTTCCGTTCATATTTTAGGAGGGTGTAGGTTGAAACATTCAGAACGCTCCAGAATGAAACGTACCTCTAGAAATATTGAAGAAAAAAAAAATCCCCCCCAGCTATGAAAATGATTTCCGTTCTCTCACAATTATCAATAGTCCTCTATCCAATATATGGAGATTTGTATTGCGACATGAGTAGGTATAGTGTTTCTTTCTGAAGTTTGAAAGATTTCGCTTGTCTGGACCAAAAATGCCACCAAATAACCGACCAAGCAGAATCTTGTCCATCTGGTAATCCAGGCATGCACATTCTGAAAGTATGTTAAACGTACTGTACGAATTGTAGTTTCAAGATGAAACACTGTACAACAAAGAACATCTAACAGACAAATTAAAAGACGTGCTAGTTGTTCCATCACAATCACGTTTTAGATATTAGCATCCGGGCCACACGGCACCATTCCGGCACCGCTGACATTTATCCCAATATCTAATTATAAATAGTACAAAGACAACATATCAAATGTTTAAACTGACAAATGTTTTTTTTTTTTTAAGAATTTTTACTGACCTGTTGGCAATTGACCTAATTAGTTGGTTGATATTCCACCAGGTTTCATTTTTTAGCGTTACACAACTTTTCCACTCTTTTGTTTTGTCTTTCACAACTTTTTTGAAACGTGTTGCTTGCATCAAATTCAAAGTCTGCATATATTTTTTAAGAAACAATAAAATGTATCAGTTTCTACATTCGATGTGTTGTCTTTGTACTATTGTAGCGTTGAATATTGGTTTAAATGCTGACATTCAATTTTTATGTGCATTGTTTGTTTGTTTTTGGTTTGCATTGTATATTTATACATTTGGTGGTTTGAATCCTGAATGCTGTTTGGCTGATAGCTGTGGTATATGACACTATGTACCACAATATATCACAAACCGTCAAGTAGTCTTATTGTCCTAATAAACTGGTCACCAATGCAATTACAGCAGTAAAGAGATGTGATATCATACCTGTGTTATACAGTGTCTTATTCCACAGATTACATCACATCTCTTTTTACTGCTCCAATGGCGTTGGCAAACCGTTTATTAATCAATAAACAATTAAGCAATAAGACATCTTACCTGTTTGTGATGTATTGCCAAACAAGTTAAGAAAGAATGAAATTCCACAAATGTACTTTTAACAAAGCACACATGTGCTCAGAGTAAAAAAAATTGATAGATGGTATAAACACAGAATGTTAGTTGCACTGTTACACCTACATTGCTTAAAACCAGGACCTACGTTGAGAAGTCATATCACGTTCACGCTCAGTAGACTAATAGATCTCCATGGCTTAACTCTTCTGCATCTAGACAAAACTGAAACAAGGAAAATTTCCAACACACTTTATCTATTCAACTTATCTTGTCTTATTTAGCCAGCCAGAGTCAGCTGTCGTTCTCTTTAGAATTGCCAGCCAATCTAATCTACTATTCCTCAGTTTGATCCGTTTAAGTTTCCTTGCTGAAATGTACTGTCTGATCTGTAAGCAGAGTTATATCTCCCAAAAGGCAGTTCATGTCTCTGAGAACATGTCACGCTCTGAAGTGGACTGTTTAAGTGTGAAGGAAATCTTTATTGATTCAGTTTCAAAGGGTTCGTGAAGTGTGTAATAGATGTCTTCATTTTGTCAATCACCGTCCTCACATGGTCGTACCACAACCTGGGATCCTCACCGGGTTAAAGGGGGGGGGCTTCACAATAACATGGGGGGGGGGGCGTGACCACCGGCCGCCCCGCTAGTCCTCACTGGGACCAAGCGAACGGTTGCTTCTGATTAAACAGGCGTGCGCTAATCACCGCCGAAGCCACGCTGCGGGACCAGGGCGGAGGACGTCAACGGAGGAAACAAACGAATAAACAGACGAGGACGGGGAGAAGCCGGAGGTGGGATGAGTCACGGCTCTCATCCTCAGCGTTAGCGGCGTAGGGTTGGGAGATGTTGTGCGCCTCGCCGACCCAAGTGTCCCCGCGACTCAAGGACACGGAGGCCTTGGCCAGGCAGGACGTGATGCCCCGCTAGGACCCCTCCAGCTGAAGAGAGGGTGCAGTCGGTTGGGTTTGGCCGCGACCACCCCCCCCCCCTCCATTAAGTCCTTTTGCTCTTGACACAATGGCTTTTTTGTACCAAGCGCGAAAGCAGAAACCCTGGTCCTCCTCTTTTAGTGTTCATACGCTTGTCAGCTGTTGTGGGAAAACAGGCCGCTGTTTGGTTCTCATCTTTACAAGGGGTCGGGCTAATGTGCCTCACACACTGGAACGCACCCACACACCCATGCTGCATTTAGGGCCTACAACCTAAGCTCCTTTGCTCTTCCTCACGTGTGCACTTCCTATCGCCCTTTTCTCTACCTCCAACTGCACTTTCCCCTGCCTCACGTCTGTTGATCTTTCCCTGCAGACGAGGAAATGGTGTGTGTGGGTACATTCATGCATGAGTTCGTAGGAACTGGAATCGCCACCCCTGTCATTCTGGCCTATGAAAACCTGTGGTTTGGAGAGAACAGGGTGGGGCTGGACCCAGGGACATGCCGGAGTCAGTGTAGCTTTGTGCTTAGTGGCAGAAAATGGCTTTTGTGACTAAAGTTTACATCTTTCCTTGAGATGAAAGTCGGAAAACCGCAAAGTGATTGTGCACAATCACTTTGCGGAAAATGTATGTAAACGTTTGACACAGGTTCCATCGTTTGTTTGCCTCGTTTTCCAGCACTTCTTTCTGTCAGTTTAAATAGCTGAGCTTGCTGTTTTGAAGTGGAAGAAGCATTAGAATGTTCCCATTTGGAGTGCTCAGGTGGCCTAAAATAGATCCATTATGTGACACACTGGATAACCTGCCTCAATGTGCAGTTCACTCGAAAACTACTGATTTCCTATACAGAATCTACTTGAGGAGGTATAGTGCATTTCTATAACTCTTTTTCCTTCTGTTCATCAGCGCCCTTGGCGGTTCCTCTGCACTACACATCCCAGCATTCCCTGGTGGAGGCTGCCTCATCGATTATGTACCTCAAGTGTGCCAGCTTCTCACCAACAAGGTATGACATTTTTGGCTGCATTTTGTCCAATGAGGATGTGCTGAAAATTCTGCCTGGTTCTGCTTCAAATATGTCAATACTAAGCGCGGTGAGACATTTTGCCTTGTTTAAAAAAACTGCATTTTTATAACGATTTAAAACGCGGTTAACCTCTACTGTTCCCCTTAGACATGTTTGTATATGGTATGTTGACATCAGAATCACCCTCAATCAGAATGGCTGCCAAGGAGTAGATATTGGACTCACGTTGTGTCCTTCACCAACAAACCTCCGCCTTGTATTGTGTTCATTGTAGTGCTCAAGACTGGCAAGATCTGAGTGCAACGGATGCAGTTTGTCAGTACCTGCAAATTAAACAAAACGGTTTTATTGTTTGGAGTATTTTCAAATTCATTACATTACTGATGTAGTATTAAGTGGGTATTTGTAAAATTTGAGTTTTTGGTTGTATCAAAGATATATTTGGTACATCTGAAATATTTGAAATACCTTGACATTCTCTAAAAGTTGAGCAAAAGGCAAACCAATATCAAAATAATTCAATAATAGATGTGCACAAAACCGCAACGAAGTTGTTTCTCATATCGTTTCCCATTATTGCAATTAAACATTTCCATGGGATCTTGAAAGGGACATATTTCCGTGCGTCTTCAACAACCAACCTCCATTAAGGTCAAACTGAACAAAGTCCATTCAGTTCTCAATGTTGAAGAAAATAATCTACACACACTGCCTGTCACCAATCTAGCCATGTTTTTCACCGCTGGTGCTGTGGACATCCTAACCCCATTAGTGGTTGCCACAACACACATTGTTTTTTATTCAGACAAAAAAAGTTCAATTGTTGTTGTATTGAAACCGATAACAGTTTGCCACATCCTAGCTCTGTCTTCAACTAGCTTTTTGCCAAAACCCAAACAGGATTTTATGTGACAGATTTTCTGCGATTGCGTTCTTTGTGCTTTTCTTTAATATTGGCCAGCTTTCTGGTCCACACCGGGAGTAGTTGGCATAAGAACAGTTTGATAGCTCAATCCTGAGTGGAATTTTTCCACTCAGGATTGAGCTATCCTGAGTGGAATTTTTCCAGAACTTTCTATATGGTCTGCCATACTCTCCAGCCCTTTAGAAACTGAGCGCACAGGTGGACTCTTTAAATAATTATATGAATTCTGAGGTGTTTGGCTGCAACACAGCTGATTTCAGTATGTCATAAATAGCAGAGTTTCACAAAACACCCAAGCACACCTGCATGTACCAACAAAGAATATGAGGATTACTTAATCTCATTGCCTCTTACCACCAACTGCTGCTGGCTGTTCTGTAGAAATTCTGGAATTCTCACCGTCACACACCCAACACTGAGCTGCTAAGTATCTACATGTCACAGCATCCTCCATAGCTGTGGAGAGACTTTTCAGTGGTTTGCTTTAGACTTGATGGTTGCTCAATGTCCAAAGGACTTCTTCAAAAACATGTTTTATTGAAATGTTTGCATGGCATCTTGGGATCTATGTAAAGGATGGGCATATTGGGAATTATGTGTAATTGCATATGCTAAGTTCACAATTATTTTCAGTAACATGCCAAATAATATATTTCATGAAGAATAGATGTATATTTTCTGTCACAGACTTACTTGAACCTAAAAAAAAAAAAAAAATGTGCTTGAAGAAATCCCAGTCAGAAACCACTGAAGCCATCCAAGGTGGTGTGTGTAAAACAAATCATTCACAGGTCAAAAATGTAATGGCAAGATATCTTTTGCATTTTAGTCACCATTCTTCCATTTCAAGTTAGAGCACAACAGGCATATCTCACCTCACATTGCTAATGCAACGTTGAGTATGTCTGAGTCATTCTTTCCATTTATAAAACTTTCTGGCGAGATAAGTGAATGGAAGAGGTGTGTGTGGCTGGGTTTGTGGTTCGTGTGTGTACTGAATTAGGAGAATAAAGGTTGTTCCACATTACTACAGGAAACACTTCCGGCCGCCATTGCATCACACCCTCAACGGGAGTGTACATACAAAGGGAGGAGGTGGAGTATCCTGGGCGTGAGCACAACCCAAAAAATACCTGCGGCATGATTTCACCTGTCTAACACCGGTTAGGCTCCCGCACGGGCCAATAGGAACACTAGAGTCCCTGTTGTCATGCCAGGAAGAGCAGATTTAAAGCTGAAGATCCAGTTCAGTGATACACTCCTCCTCACACGCACACACACACACGCGCGCCCTTCTGCGACCAAACAAAGTGCTTGATTCTCCTCGCAGGCCGTGTGGCCTTGTTGCTTTTCACGAAGCCACAAAATCCGCCCCACTCGTTTCTACCTGAACTAAGACAAGCAGACTTCAATGGGGCTGTCTGAGTCACCGCACCGCGTGTACCCCAGCAGGAAGGGTGAACCCATGTGGGAGACCTACTACTGAGAGAAGACCTGCAGCGCATCAAGGAAATCAGGCATCCTTGTCGGGAAGTCTTTCTGAATATTCCGCCTGTGTATATTATGAGTAACCAAAAGCATCAGTGATGCCGTTAGGTATGTCATCGACACCATAACACGTGGAAGGAAGACCGGTGGACTGCTCTTTCCACTTTTGGTTTTCGCCATCGTTTTATGCTTAACAGAATGGCCAACCAAAAATGGGGCGCTGAATAGCCGTGTTGATAGGACTGTGCCGCGTTTTGTTGTTTGGAAGCGCGGGCTGAGTTGGGTCTGGAGCCGGAAGGGGGTATGAGTGCGGTCACCTTCATGGTCTATCCAGCTGACTGCAGGCTCTCTCACCTGCCTGGAACGGTCAACGGTGGTCCGAGCCTCAAGTGTCCCTTCAAGGCGCGCGCATACACACATACACCAGCCACCGCAGCAGAGGGCCGTTAACACTGCCATAACCTGGTGTGTGTGTGTGTGTTTTCACCTTTGGCCGTTGGTTCCGGATAGTAAAACATATTTTTAGGGTAAAGGTTAAATAGTGTTAAAGATAAAAAATCCTGGTTAGGTTTCTCTTCAGAATTCTAAGGTAAATTGTATTGATCGGTGAATATAAAATGTTAAATTAGGAGTTTTATTTGAGGTCCTCCAAAGGAAAGTAGAATGTGGGAATGTGTATGAGTGTGTGAATTGATCTCATTATACCGAACAGTTGCAGTCCTCTTTTACCGTCCACCATCGGAGGAACTCACTGCCACAGTCCTGCGGGAGGTTTTTTGTGCAGTGAATTCTTGCATCGCAAAACTGTCACGGCCATCATGCTTATTAGCTTCACCACGGAGTCGCCGGGTTTGGTGACTGACCCCAAGTGTAAATGTGCATAAAGCATCCTCTGATACGCTTCACAGTTCGTTTGAAATCTT
>JACXGK010000703.1:71226-93496 GCA_016801125.1 Novumbra hubbsi
CCCCCCCCCCCCCCCCCCCCCCCCGACACTCCCTCCCCCCAGGTGCAGTATGTCATTCAAGGTTACCACAAGAGGAGAGAGTACATAGCCGCCTTTCTCAGTCACTTTGGAATGTAAGTCTGGTCCTGTGTGTTTCTGTGGGTGTGTCAGCATGCAAGCAGTGTATGAGAACATAGGGAAGGGCTACGATTCAATATGTGGGCACGTTTTCGGATCAGTGTCTGTGAACATCAACCGGTACAAGGCAATATATAATAAATGTACTGCCTTTTTTTGGGGCTTTGGTGTTTTGTACAGCAAATGTAGCAGCTTAAACGACACAAAGAGAGCTTAGGATTTTTTGTGTGTGTGTGTGTGTGTGTGTGTGTGTGTGTGGGGGCCAACTTATTGCAGGGGGGTGGTGGAGTATGAGGCGGAAGGGTTCACCAAGCTTACCCTTCTTCTCATGTGGAAAGACTTTTGTTTCCTAGTCCACGGTGAGTTAAAAACACTCACTCTTTCCTCACGACTTTCCTGCAACCCCACATCACGTCTCTGTTTCTCACCTCCACGCTCTCTCGCCCCCCCTCCCCCTTGTCCAGTGGACCTCCCTCTGTACTTCCCCCGGGACCAGCCGACCCTGACTTTCCAGTCGGTGTACCACTTCACCAACAGTGGGCAGATCTACTCGCAGGTGCAGAAGTCCTACCCTTACAGCCCACGCTGGGACGGCAACGAGATGGCCAAAAGAGCCAAGTAAGATGAGACCCTGTTGGATTCAATTCTCTGGTTAAAACCCCCAACAACAAGTATGACGATGGGATCCCAGATGGAAACAGAAATTGCAGTGTAGATTATGGGGTTCGGGGGAGGACCTGTTCACAACACAATAGCTTTTATCATAATTGTATGTATCTGGATTCATTCGTGGTTATATGGGGGGAAAGCTAAATCCCTGCCATACTAATAATCACAATAACATGTACTGTGGTTTAAATGGCAAATACATTGGCTGATTTATAAATCTCTAAAATCGAACTTACTCCACCATTTGTCTACCTTGAACCTGTAAATGATGGCTTTATCTCACGCTTTGACTGTGTTTGCTTTGCAGAATCAATTGCTTAACTTTAACTGCATCGTTTCTGTCATGAAGCTCACTGTTACAAGGAACAGATATTACATTTTCTTGGTGCAGTACACATCTCTAATCTTGAAAAAAAATATTTCTCTTATCCCTGTTTTGCTAAAAGGCTTTTTTCCTTCTTAGTTTGGCACTACGCAAGGCTCCAAATATGCAAACATTCCAGATGCCTCGGATTCCGACTTATTAGCTACTGGTTTCTAACTGGGGAATGTATTTGTTCAGCAACCTGACCTAGACATTCCCTTGAAAACACAAGAAATGTTATAGCTCCCAATATTTTGACACAAACACACGTATCAAAAAAAAAATTGGTGTGTTGACAGCCCTAGTTATAAGTATATTGTAATCTCATAGCATTTCATTTAGGTCTGCTTGCTTTGCTTTCACAGTTAGACATTGTTTGTTAGGCAGATCGAACATTGAGATACTCAGCAATAGCCAATTGTTCATGGGCTTGATTTCTACATTGTGTACATTTCATGTGTATACATTATACATTTCAGGAGAAAACATTCTTCCGCTGAAAGAGCAATCTGGTGTCATGCTTTTATGGTGTAAGAACTGTAGTACCGGTACTTTCAGAAAAATCTTTATCTGTCTAAATTACTTGTAATTGGTATTTCTTTCTCTCTCTATCTTCACAGAGCATACTTTAAGAGCTTCATTCCTCAGTTTCAGGAAGGGGCCTTTGCCACTGGAAAACTTTAGGAGTGTGTGTGTTTGTGTGCATGCATGTGTGTGTTCACAGCACAACCATGACACAACCATGACATGCAATGTACATTTTCCTGAACTGTCTGTTTAAATCTTTTCATAATTTTTACCTTTCTAAACTTGAGAGAAATGTCTCTAGAAAGGCTAAGGTAGATTGTTCAGTGCCGCTTATGAATTCCACCAACGGATCAAATCAACCAACGGATGTGGATGTGGAACCTGTCCAACCAGGGTGCTACAACTTCAAACAAGATGCCTCTTCTGATTTGTTTTCTGAGAACTGGAAAAGGGCCCTCAACCCTAAACTCTTAGACTGGAGTTGGATGTGGAAAACATATGTTCATTTTCTTTAGCGGGTCATGTAATAGGGTTGGTGGTAGGGAGGGTGGTCTTG
This sequence comes from Novumbra hubbsi, assembly GCA_016801125.1. Lineage (NCBI taxonomy): Eukaryota > Metazoa > Chordata > Actinopteri > Esociformes > Umbridae > Novumbra > Novumbra hubbsi. Next base: position 73,461 of record JACXGK010000703.1, read on the forward strand.
TCTTACAAGAGTGTTATCATTACTTGATCATTCTACAGTTGTCTGTGTTCTTGCCTCGGGAGGTGTCCTCTGTTTTGTGTAAATCGGAGTATACAGCATGTGCCATTTTCCACCATAAATACCTGCGATCACACGTTTATTGACCTATTTGTTGACAGTGTATGTTACGGAATATTGTTTTTTGTATCACCATCTCAAACGCTCATATTCCCAATAAACCCCCTGAAGTCCTTTATTGCTCAAAGTCTTTATTGTTTCATTGTTGTTATTATTATTGTGGGTAATAGTTATTGAAATCTGGCCCGTGCTAAACGTAGCTTTGAAGGATGGGGAGAGAGACTAGCAGGCTTAGAACAAGAGGGATGGTCTGGGAGAATGGGAGGTAGAGAGAGGGCGTGTGTGTGTGTGTGTGTGTGTGTGTGCGTGCGTGTGTGTATGCGTGCGTGCTTGTTTTCATCATTAAACATGAGGGGGTCATTGTTAGGGGTCTTTCCTCGCCCGAGGGCCAGCCCTCTGCTATATTTATTGTTGGTAAAGCAGCAACTGTCAAGTCTAATTGGGAACTGTACTGTGAATGTATCTGGGGCACTTAATAGCATCAAGTCTCTCAATAAAAAATAATTAAAAGCAAGATTCTTTTTGTCTCTTTTTTTTTTTTGTTGCTGTGCTCCATGTTTCCTGCGGTAACCTTTGCCGGCCTGCTTTCAAATTGTCTCTCTCGTCAGCCTGGGGAGCAACTGCTCTCTTTTTGGGGGGAGGGTGGAGGAAGGGAAAAGGGAAGGATATATGGTGACAGCATCCCTAACGAAAGCTTCTTGAGGACAGTTGTTTTATTTAATTTTTTTCTGCAAACAAATCCCTTCACATTGGAAATGCATTGATGTTGGCAGTTAAGCGTATCCTCTGGATCCTAACTTAGTCAATGTTTTAGCAGAAGTCTTTACTTTAACTTGTACTTTAGACTTTTCTGATGAATGATCAGGTTTAAATCAATTGAATGAACAGCATTGTTTATGTCAACTGAATATATCAATGCAGAGTAAGGGTAAGGGAGTGAAGCATCTACACATGTGACTATAATTAGTAGAAATCCGTTTTTAACTTGGTGAAATACTTTACTTACGTGCTGTTTTGATTGGCTTTAATATTTGTATACTGATTATTGACATCAATGCCTAGACTCAGCATTGAGGTCAATATTGGAAAGTTATTTCAATCTGTTAAATTAAGACAAAAGTAAATAGTCAAGTACGAGGCAATATGGAGAGGATGAGGATATTTTTTATGGAGCATACAGTCATATAAAGCAAAACCCATAACACCACTGCCAGATAAAGGTAACCTAATTGTTACGATTGTCACTAAAAGATATTCCTCAGCAATCGTTTATCAAAATCTACAGAAATCTATTTAAATAGTGCAGAAAATACATTTATATATATGTTTCTTGTAATCAACAGTCTCTTACATTAACTATGAGGATTCTTGCCAATTCTTCTTTGCTGTACTCTTTCAACTGTGCAAGGGCTTTTATCATGCATGGCCAGCTTCAAATCCCCCCCACTAACTCCATAACCCTCAATTTCTTCTTTTTGAGCCTGTTGTAACTATGCTTGTGTGTTTTGTTGCAAGTTCCATGATTGGTTTAGCATCAGGTTTTTGACAGATGGCCCCACATTGTCCACACAAATTCTCTAGTACACAATGGAATTCAACACTGATGGCAAATTGGCTAAGGCATCTTTTTTATCATCTCTTGGGCTGAATGTGGTGGGATGATCTGTAAAATTACATACTTTTAAAAACTTGGAAAAGGCTGTAACCCCTGCAAGACTCATGGGCATCTATAGTCTTTCTTCAAAGGGCCAAATCAATTTTTTTTATGAAATGCATGTTACACCATTTTGAACCACCTGATGAAAATGTTCACCATTGTATGTTATGGTAAAGGTAAGGGTGAACTAACGTTAATCCGCATAAGGAAAACTTTGTAAATATTTGCGTAAATGGTTTCAACGTTTTCTTTTGTTGTTATTTTTTAGAATTGGGTTACTTTTATCAACTTATTGGATTGGTATTTAGCTCAAATATGCATCCAAATATGTAACAAAATACTATTTTACCAGGGGGTGTACTTATTGAAATTACTTTACGTTGTTTGGATTCACCTATTTTCCACGTCAGGGACAAATCCCATGTGAAGCACCTTTAAGGTCTTCACGATGATGCACTTTAAAGTAAACATTATAAGTTGGTTCTAAACCACTCTTTCAACTTTGGCTCAATGGTGGCATGTCATGTAAAGGCTCCACTTCCAAAGTGCTGCGGTCCCCATGGAACTCTCCCCTCTTTGGTGTGCTTTAAACCTGTTAATGGGGATATGGTATTCGTAATGATCTTACTAAGGTGCTGCTCAACGTACCTTTTGAAGCAATGTTTTTTTTTCACCCTCTGACTCACGGCACAGAGGTCTCCTGTCTGCCAACTTCATGGCTAATTCTCCAAATCCACTAATCCAGCCTTATTCGAGAGGTGCAATGGCAGTCGGCCGGAATCATTATAGGAAGGAATAATTAGCTGTGGATCTTTGGAGAGATGTTTAAAATTATGCTGTAGATCATTTTGCTGTTCAAAGCCAGTTTAACCTTTGCTGAACACTGAAAATGATTGTCAGGTTTGGACTTTGTAGTACATGGGCTTCCAAGCAAAGCTAAAATCTGATCTTTTTCCCTTTTTCTCCTTTGAAAAGAAATGGCCCGCTTTTCTTAGCAGGTGTTTCCAAGTCAAGGAACTTGGCTAGCTTTCTGCATCAACATTAGACTGACATCCTACTCCTGCTAAACGCCCTGTTAGCGGCTCCTAAACTGTCTTGGATCTGCAGATCTTTCTCAGCTAATGACAGGCTTTGTGAAACAAGATCACTTAAGCTCAGTAGCATGTTCCTTAGTAGATTACACTGGGCTTGTTTTTAGCATCATTGACACCAGCTCTGCTTATCACATTATCTTTTGAAAGCCGAGACTGTGTCCATGGGTGGCAGGACGCCAAGCGGTTAGAGAATCCTCCCTGTAACTGATAGGTTCCTCCAACAAATCTCAGAGTCGGCAAGGTGTGCAATCTTCGATATTCCTGCACAAGGTAGTTAATCCCAATTGCTCCCAGGTTGATGCTGTAAATTACAATTATTTCTGTCAATTTACCGGGTTAAAATGCACCTCAAACACTGGGGAGCGGATGCCCCCAATACAAGGCCTGAGATGGGTCTGAGCTGTGGGGATTGCATCCGCGCCACCTCTCCTACACACTGCATCAGCACCTTGTCTCTATAGGTGATACACGGACAGGACAGCAATGAGCACCGGGAGGCAATCAGAGAGAATTATGGAAACATCTGAAAGGCCTGAATATGTCACAGAGACGCAGGGGATGGCTGCCTCAGCCTGTTGTTTACTCCCATCTCCAATTACTTCCTTACTGCGCCGTTGACGACCAGGCTGTCAGATACGGCTTTTTGATGATTAGTTTTTGCGGCCTTGTGTTACGGAGCGTATTCCTCTAAATCAAGTCAAAGTTATCTCTTATAATGAGAAAAAAAAACTAAACTCTTAGTTTCAACAGGTACAAACTCAGAATGACACATGAGACTTTTCTTCTCTCCAGTGGGGTAATTGAGAAGGTCGGTTGGGAGCGGTTCTGCGGTAGGCAGTAGTGGTGTTATTGATACAATCCATGCTGAAGATGTTGGAGCTGAGAGGCTTAGCTAATTTGGGAAAGAGAGAGGAGTGTGGGGGGATTTGAGGCCTTTTGTTACAACCCGTTTGATCTGAGGGAGGTTTTTTTGGGGTGGGGGGGTGGCCCAAAGATGTCGTGGAATTGAGAGAATTACTGATTTCAGGCCTATCTTTTCTCTGTTATTTTTTTTTATCCTGAAGTCGCTGGGATATTCTAATGCAGTCACTGTCAAAAGCAGCAGATTTTTCCCTCTCGCATAGATAATAACGGGATCTCATTAAACCTTGATTGTTAATTGCTAATTACTCTCGTCCTAGCCGAAACATGAGAAGCCAGGAGAGCGTGGCTAAGCCGATCAAAGGACTCTTCGCTTCATAGCTTGTAGGTTCTCAGTTCTTGTCTCCCCCTCACTTGGGCGTTCTGGATGTGTTGGATGGCAGATATCTGTCTGTTTTGTTATTATACCCCGTCTTCCTCTCGGGGACGATCACAAATATTCAATTTTATGGTGTCATGGATTTTCCAAAGCACATCCCTCAGGTGGTTTGTGTCTGGAATGCAGCGTTTGATTCGCTGCTATTTAGCAGGGAATTTGGCGAGGGGCTTTACATGCTCAATCAGCATAGAAGATTTATCTCAATCTGCCGGATAGGCCTATTTGGCAATCCTTGACTCTGGTTGTTTTGGCAGAGAGGTTTGACTGGAGGTTTAAGTTGAGTTGGAAGATAATGTAATGAAAAGTGACGTACTTGTTTTGACTTTAAGTTAACCTTTCTAATGTGTTTCCGAGGAGATGAACACGCTGCTATATCTTAATCTGCCTTGTTAGTTTTGCTGGCTGTCTGTCTCTTTCAGCCCCCCACCCCCCGCCCTTCCCTCTCTTTTCCTCTGGCAAGCCTACCTGAGGAGCTGTCACTCCGGATTGCGATGCGGCCGTTTCAGCCTGTCACAATGACTGAAGGACACATCCCAATCGGCCTTGTACACTGATAGGCCTGTCAGGTGGAGTGACAGCCGGGACTTGGGCAGGCAGGCATCCAGGTACACGTAATGTGACAAGACCCTCCAAAATAAATACATGTAAATATGCGCAAGTTGGTAACTTTTCCGAAACGTTTGGACAGGTCTCCCTGCGAGTTGGACAACTTAGCTGAGGCCAAACAAATGTTTAGTAGCCTACTGTAGTTAATTGTATGCACATATCAAAACTGCTTTTTTTTACCTCGGTTTAGAATTCATGTTGCAACAACCAAATGTGGAATGAATAGACCTATTTGTATGGTAACATTGTCTAAATTAACTGGAATTGGCCTCTTGCTTAGTATTGTGGATTACGCAGACGCATCTTTAGCCATGAAAGCTAGCATCGATTTTTACTTTCCCATAAAGTTTGTCAAATAACTCTCTGCTCTTATATTTGCCACGTATATAATCTTATTAAGTTGGTATGTTGTTCTTGCCTGTCAGAACAACAAGACCATTTATGTTTTTTTACACATAGTTACTGTGCGTTTGTTTCTGTAGGGTGGTATAGTTATTTTGATAGATAATAATCCTAATAAAACCATTAGGGTGTGTTGGCAGGCTGTAACACATAGCTTTTGTTGATATAAGTCTATATATCAGCTGGAGGGAATGTTCGCAATGTTTTGCTTACCTATAAAGGAATGGAAACCCAATGCACAGACACGGGTCCCTCTTACCACCGTGACCCTTAGTGGCATCTCAATAAAACACCTTCCCAGCCATAGAGGGCATTGCCCCGGCCCAGCTGTAAACTGTTGACCTCTGTCCGGCACTGGAGGTCATGCCGCCAAGGACCATTGGTTAAAATGGAGGTTGGGGTTAGACCAGAGTGGACCCAGTATAGAGAAAGTAAAGGAGGGTAGATAGGTGGTGTGGGCGGGGGGGGGGCTGTGTCGCTCGTGCCAAATGACACAAACCCCCCTTGGCAGCCTAATTACATTTTCCACTTTTCCACACTCACATTAAGTCTCCATCCAGCCAGAAGAAATGAAGGCACCAGAGTAGAGACCCCCCCCCTCCCCCTTGTCTTTCGCTCTTCTCTCTTTCCCTCCCTTGGATTTCTGCGGTAGCAGGAAGACAGGCAAGAGGAGGAGAGTCTGTTGTCTAGGAGACGGGGGCAATCAGGAGAAGTCAGTCGCTCCGTCTTCACCAGCTGACTGTCTCTTAGCGCCTACACAAAGCCCTCGTGGGAATAGTCATCAGTCATTACGAAGATGCCTGCTCATTTGCCTCCATTTAAAATGTACATGGGGGAACACGATCAAAAGCACAGATATAACATGAGAAAACAATGAGGACTATCCATACAGATTACAAGCAACACGCTGAGCTGGGGGCCGTTGTGGGCCTGCATACCACAGCACCCAGGATCCTGTTCTTCCAGATTAAGAAATACAATCTTAAATTCAATATGTGTAATCTCGCTAAAGCATTGAAAGGGAATCCGGGCACACAAACAGTTATTTATTTTTTATTTCTGCATTCATTAATTTTGACTATAAAAAGTGTTCCAACAGAACGGTCCACATTTCCGTGTGAATAGACTGTGGCATAAGAGAGGTTTTGTCTTTGTGTCGCAAACTATTTCTTCCACTTTGATGCTCTTGTTCTCTCTATCTCGCTGCCTCTGTTTGCTCTTTGCAGTGTTTGCATTGCCACACCTGATTCCCAGATGGCCGTTGTTGACAACTTTTCTTTACCGATCTTTACAGATCTAGCCTGACAGCCAACAGTTTCTCTTAGATCCTTTAGAATCTACTGTAGATCTCCCTCGAGTTTACCACTTTGTGTGTAGGAGTCACCGAGGAACAGGAATGCAGACGGCATCATAACAAGGGTTATCAGTTGGTGAAGTCAAATAAAGGGGGCACAACTTGTGCTTCGACCCGAAGCCATTAACATTCCAAGTAGTCTGGCCTGGTCTCCCCGCTCGGGCCGACATTCTCCCACTGGTTGACCTTGTTGACAGACAGAGATAAACTTCCCCATTGTGTTGCGGTTCTGCTGAAAAGAGCCACTGAATATACCAGTCAACCTGTTTTGGGGCCGTGTGAAGTGAAAGCAAGTAGAGCACTAGAAGTGTCAAAACCTCACCTAAAGCACTTCTTGTCGGGTGGCCAACTAACATGTTCCTTTCGTAGGTTTCTAGTAAGTGTTTGTTTTGACTACCCTTTGTTCAGGTCGACAAAACAAGTCAAAGGAACGTCCAGTGATGGTGAGAGATGCGCGGGGGTCCTGTTTATCCCTTGATGCAGATGGTGTTTGGACTCCTCCACAGCAAACTCAGAAGTCCCCCGACCACTCAGGTTATTTTCTCCTCCGGCTATTTGTTCACTTCTTCCACCACACACTCCAACATTTCCCCTCTTCTGTGTTTTCGCTTCGCCTGAGTCGCGTTCCGTTCTTCTTTGTGTTGAGGTACGCTGCGTTTGTGACGCACTTCCTTCCATTGTAGCAGGAACAACTGATACTCTCTGTTTGTAAAGTTACAGTAAAAAAAAAAGGAAAGAGATTGGGGATTCAAACCCCACTACATGGTTTCTTAACTCAGTCATGTCCTCTTTTGCATATGGTGTTATTGCAGCTTGTTGGCACCAGATATTTTTTGGACCATGAACCATCTTTATTTGTTATTTCAAAGAGGAACCCTTTCATTGTAAGGTTCTATGTGGGACCCTTTTTTTCTTAAAGTGAAAGGTAAATTGTATGCTTTCATTACAGAATTGTACTGAAATTAGAAACAAATACAAAGAATAATCTTTAAAACACTTCACTGTGGTCTGCTAGTTGTCAACATACAAAGGGCAAGTCTGAAACCACAGCATTCCACGCCAAAATGGAGTTCCCTCCGGTCACCTGGTGGATTTTCCAACCTCAATGAACAAACATTTGGCGGTTGCTATGCAATGGCAATTGGCCACTTCTGGCCAGTCCAATCGGTGTTCTCCAGATGATTTTGCATGAGGCTATTCATTTCTCTAGTGTAATTGGAGACTTTATGACATACTGAAGTCATTGGGAGAGTGAGGCTTTGTTTACCACTGCACAATTACAATTTAAATCAGCAAAGAGGTAGGTAAGTATAATGTAAAGGAATCCTTGTTAATACCACCTGTTTGAGATCGAATCAAAGTCTACCCATGGACAGATCCGTGATCTGGTGAGATGAGACCTCTCGGATGACTTTTGAAAAAGACCATGGGAGAATCATGTGAAAAACAATGGATGGTCCTGGCTTGATGGGTCCTGATAACATGCAGGCTTTCTGATTTACCCTCTCCTTGAACCTTTAATTGATTCCTATCATAATAACAGCTATTGGGATGGAAACTATAGTATTTGAACAGTCATGGAGATGTCTACCTCAAGCTTTCTAAATCTCCAGTTAGTACTACGTCATAGCAACCACTGGAGGGATTTTGTTTGACAGCAACACTATCCTTTTGTTTTCTGCTTACTTGCATGTGATTGGTCCTATGGGACGAAATACACACCAGAATTAATAGATTTGCTTCTCAGTGTCGCACATTCCTTTTAGGTCATGAACGCTGTATTGTGCTGCTATGTTTCTCACTGCTTTACATTAGTCGCCAAGGTAACAGCAAATCAAATTGACAAATGCCTGTCTAACAATCAGGATTGGAATCCAATAGGAATCTGTGCAAATTTCCTGACGTGAATGGGTTGTCATGTTGAACACTGGCTCTATGGAATAGTCTATGAAATTTCGCTTAATAACATTTATGAAGAACATGTTAGATTTCACCCACAAAGGTAATAATTCACTTAATTGAGCAAATTACGATTGGTTGTAACAATGATGTTCTCTCGCCTAGATTCTGGTGGGTTAGAAAATTGGACGCATAAGCCATTGTATGTAGGTAACATGTCGAATAATCTATAATATAATCATGGTAGTACAACTAAGCTATTGATTTCCATAGGTAAAGGATGCATCAGACTGCTATGCTTACATCATAAGCATAGCAGCATTTAAGAATACGCCACACATGACGGTAATAACCGCTCACACTGCCTATTTCCCTAACTGGTTCTTTGACCTCTGACTCAGCACTTTAACACGTGCATGCATAGACAGCATTTGGTGTGATAAGATTAGCCTGATCACGTGAGCATTTATCTAGGTTAGAGTGTTGATTACTGTGATCAAAACCCTTGTTAAAGCGGGAAAGGCAAGGGACTGTGATACAGCGGAGCAAATGTAATTATGTTGACTGAAACTTGGAATCTCTATTAATTGTCATGGCTTACTGTTAAGGAAATGTTACTGTTGCAACCGTACACAATTCAGTGCACAGTTCAAGGTCAATTACTGTCTTTCCAAGTGTCGGTTTTATCCTTACAAATTTCATAAATACGGTCTCTCTCTTTCCGATTTGTTTTTATACAACCAAGTAAAATGCTAAACTTGGAATTTAGTCATGTTTCACATTGTGTGCAAACATCCCAAAACATTTGTCAGTTATGTCACCAAACTCTGTCTTTGAGTTCCAAGTTTAGCCCCATTTATCTGTATTTTTCTGGTGTGCTATTATTTTTTTAATAGTGATGATGTTATGCAGAAATATACATAGGCACCGCAAAGCCACACAATATGGATGAATGTTGCAAACCACTGAGTCCACGTAACAGTTTTTTTATATCGAGGTGTATGGTCGACATTGATCCTGAATGGATTTATACCGATACCTGAGTTTTGTTTTCCTTGTTTGTCAGCTGTTGGTGGTGATAAAACTTCTAAAAACAAAGGTTAGATGAGTATCTTTATTAACTTTTGTATCCCTCATCACCTAAAAAAACGAAAATGCACTTAACTTTGATTACTCTGGCACAGACTTTACCAGCTAATGGCTTTGATGAAGGAACATGTACTTACTATGATTGTCAGATGTTGGTTTTCCAAGACACCTTAAGTTGAATGCACTCATCGTAAGTCGCCCTAGATAACAGAGTCTGCTAAATGACGTGTAAACTATACACAAAACATTGTGTACATATTGTTAATGACTGTCGTTACACTAATAAGCATGTTTATGCACTGTAAGCAATGCACCTAATTATGAAATACTAACATGATTTGGGGTTTCTAGTATTACCAAATATTATATTGAAACTATAACTATGCAAGGCCAAGAACGAGTCTAGGCCAAGAACGACATTGAGGTAAACAGAGGTGTTGTGTGTTTCCATGCCGATTCACCATACAAACGTGCTAATACGAATATCTCTTCAATATTAAAAGGGATGATTTAGACTTCTCTGCATCCTCTAGGGTCATGTGAATGTTTATGTGGAGACGGATATAAGACATCACTTTCTCTTACATCAATACATAATCCTCTCTCCATCAGCGTTGCCTGACGTCACCAAAGCACCTGCACTTATGGACTAACTAGGCTGCAAGCTGCGCAGCTCATGGTCATTATCCTATCACCTGAAAAAAGCGACGCACGCGCAACAAGGAATAGTTTATATGATTATGAAAATATATCTGCTACTATTTTAACTATTTGAGGATCGTTTGCCTTTCATAAATTGGTTTGTTTATTGTTTTGTATAAAATCCACATAAAAGTGGAGAATATTTGTCTTCTGTACTCTGAACGGGTATAAAGATCCCCAACTCATCCGTTTTTTGTTTGTTTTGTATATCATGTGTCATCCGTTCCTAATTGTCTTCTAATGGAAAATTGTGTGTGTGAAGAGACCATTTTTCATTTATATCCTATATATATATATTAGCTGCAGCAATGTGTGCTACAGATTTTCTAAAGGTAATGATGACGCAGTTCCAAGTCAACGTGACCATATTACTTAGGTTTCAGTGATACTTCATGCGTTTTATAGATGATCAATATACTTTACGTAATGTTCCTGGTCATTCTTACCGTAACATGCAATCCAGACATTTGTTGATGATGAATTCGTGTGCGCACAGAACTCGCTAATCTTAATGCCATCTCTTAACTACTAGGAACTAACTGGGAAACTCATAGGAACTAGGAAAACATAGGAACTCGATTTCCATTTTCTAATAACCTTTAGCCACATTGTAGCCGTTACCTTTCATGCATTTCGAAAGAGGCTGGCTTCCATTCCTCTTCTGCTGTGACAAACTACACGACCACTCTGGAAACAGTGACAACTGACTACGCGCCATTGCGCGCACACTGTAACCATAGGTCACTTTAAGGAATCTCAATATTTTCAGTTCATTTTTTTTATCGGTCATCATTTGAGCAACACAATTGTTCTTGTTTGATAGTTTCCTAGACTAGTTGCATTATTGAGATTGCAGTCCTTTATCTCTTAAATATACTGCATTAGCGTATCACTCCACTCCGCACTTATTTTCCAGTTGTGATGCAATTACAAAAATATGAACCATATAAAATCGGATTGCAGCTAATTCGACATTTAGTAGGTCCTACGTGGCATATTCTGGTCTCTATGCCCTGATGAAACAGCGTCCAAAAACACCAAAAATGTTTCCTGTAGCTATGAAATATATATGTTGTTACAAACATCCTGTGATTGCTTTTTTGTCCAATTGGAAAATATTCAATGTAGATGGTTGCATTTTTTTTTATAATAAAAAGAATGATCAACAAAATTAGCATGCGCCAAATGTTCTGATGTTTTCATTGGTCCTCTACTTAAGTTCGATGTCCTATAAGGAGTGCGTGTTACTGCAATTGTTTATCCTTGCTGCTGGCTGAGCGTCATCTATCTGTTTCTACGGCTATCGCGCAGGAATTATTAGGCCTTCCAAGAAACATAGGTGTTAGCTTCCAGTGTGTAGGTGTAACATTTCTTGTCTCGCTCTCTATCTTTCAATCTTATTTTTTCTTTTGATCTTTTCGTAAATACTCAAATCTGCACAAAATTTGAATGATCTCTACATGGAATGAAAAACCGCACGTCTTCATTAACTGTATACTTACTCTATGTCTCTTTATAGACTCATGTAACGCTCCGAGCTGGAGAGGATAAAGAGCCGCGAGGGAGGGGAGGGAATCCCTCCAGTGTCTGACGTGCTTTTACCTAGGAAACCCACACGCGTGTACTCTGACGCAACTGCCCATTTTAGGAAACATGCGTCAATGGACAGTACCAAATCAGACAAACTGTAAATATGCAGATTGCAAATCTGCTCCATCAGCTCCAACCTGATAATAAAAATGGGTGTAAACATGTACAATAAATAAGTATATGAGCCATATTTTCTAAATGACAGTAAACCAATTAACGACACAGTGTGGTTATTTTTACAGTCTTCGCTGTGATAACCCCTCCCCAAGTGAGGTGAATACGCCCAGAGACAGTGACGTGACCGGGACTTGTTGGCGTTGATAAGCGGTTGCAGATCTTCGTAGTGCCATTGAAGTGAGTCATCCTAGGAAGTGTGGTGAAGGGATAGAAAAAAGAAACATATAACTGTTCCAGGGGGACAGCGGAAAGCTGAAATAAAGTGTGTCTCATTGCAGGGTTTCTGTTGAATTGGCTGAGGTGGAAAGAAAATTTAAAGCCTCTCTGTGACTCACCCGCAAAACAGGTCTAGTCACCGTCAACTACTCTGGATTGACTGCAAAAGTAGGTGCCCTGCTGACTTTTATTTTTTAAGTTAGCTCTTTTAGCATACCTGAATAGGTTACAGTATTTTGGAGAGCACAAAAAAGAAACGTAATTTCACCTTTAATTCTTAATATTTGCATTAAATAATTTCATTTCGAAGAGACTGGATTTACGGCATTAATACACTGTTAGAAGGAACACAATCTGGATATCCGATTGTAATTGCGTTCAAGTTGGTCACTTTCCAACCTGGTCCACTTTCAGCACACACGCAAGGATTCCACTGTGGAAGGATTTTTAAAAGAGCATCGGAGCTCATATCATCTAGTGAAATCTTACTCTTTCCTGGATCATGTACCAGGACTACTCCGTGAACTACGACACCTCGTCCCGCGGCAGCAGCACTTCTCCGGCCCAGCCAGAGTCATTCACGAGCGGCAGCAGCACGATCGGCAGTCCGATCTCTACCTCAAGCTACCAGGTAACCAACGAAATACAGTGAACATCATATATTGTCTGTTCTCTCTTATTTGAAAATGTTGAAATTCAACAACTGTAATTTGATTAACAGGTTAACTCTCGTCAATTTGCAGTTTTCTGAAATTATGTGAACTCGGCACTTTCAGACGTTATATTGGTAACTTCATACGCATCTATTGAAGTTACACTTTATCGGTAAAAGGGTGTTCAGTGCAATAGAGGTGCATAACAGTTTTCTTTTTAACACATTACTAGGGGTTTTATAGAATTAGTCTAATCATTTATATCATGAAACACGGAACATGTTTTCCAAACTATAGCCTAATATTGTCGTTGGGGAGAGAGCGCAGCAATGTGACAATATTACATTTGCCCGACCAATATGGTGAAATTAAAGCTATTAGGTTTATTGCTCTCAAAACCGCGGATGCGCAAGTGCAGTCGGCGAAAAGGTGTCTCTTATAGGACAATGGACGTGTTTAATGCAATAGAAAGTGTCACCGGAAAATTAAACGTTTGAAATTGGGAGTACACAAATAATGTTATAGACTTCTGAAAATAATATAACCATTGAATGCGCAGTAGTATGCGTCAACACACCGAACTGCATAGTTTATCAATCAATCAAATTTATTTATACAGCCCTTTTTACAACAGCAGTTGTCACAAAGTGCTTTTACAAAAACACCCAGCCTAAAACCCCAGTGAGCACGCAACAAAAGGATTGAAGCACGGTGGCTAGTTTACGTTTTGTTTTGTCGATGCTGACAGCTGTCTACATTTATCCCAAATATTTGAATTGAAATTCGAGTGTGGGGGACATTTAGTATTATTGGATCAATTCACGGAGTGGGTAAACAAAAAGGCGGCATTTGTTTTTCCGCACTGGAAAAGCGATTCATTCATGCCAATATCTGGATTAAAATGGCAACAAACACACACTGATTCTAACAATCCTTCATAGTGCTTTTTTGGTTAATATGATTATCACCTGCTGCTGCTCAATGCTAAAACTAACAGTCTCAGAAGGATTCTGGGCAGGAGCTCTACACTGGGTAGAAGTTCTGCAACAAGTCCTACAGCGTCATTTAGTGGTGGTAGGCGCTGTCTACAACGTGGACAACCAGTCGGTTCTGCTACGCCAAAGGGCATGCAGTGACCCATACCTTCGAGGTTGTTTGTGTGCTGCAGATGGGCACCATCACGCACTGGCAGATGTTCGCCTGACTTGTTAATGGCGGGTTAAAACGTTTATGAAGCGTCTCGGAATGCGACCTGTGAGGGTTTTAAGTTAGATACTTGGGAGACTTCAGAATTGGAATTTGCCTTAATGTCCTATAGTAATTCATGTTTTAATTTGCTGCCGCGTTAGGCTATCATTAAGCTACAACCACATCAGAGTTCCACAGCTCTAGTCCGCCTACCATAACCATAATGCCGTCAAAAATTAGCTGTTCATGTTAAGTAGGGTTATCGATTTGTTTTATGAAGGCAAGGAAGACATGACTCGGTTGTTTTTAGTAGGCCTATAACATTCACAACCCGCAGTGGGCATACTTGGTGCAAATGAAAAATGAAGTGCGCCAAGTATCACCATGTATGTTTGGCATAGACCAGTGGTCTATTAAATCTCACTTCGTACAATGGACATATATCGTATAAGGTTCATTGTTATATATTTCCCGACCTCCAGCATCAGGGCCATCATATGTGAGACTTATTTTGTTGGCCTACTAAAGACCGACTGCGACATTATCAGTTTGATTTTGTTCATATTTATTTGCGTTATGGTATTGTTCTTCTGTTTAACAGAATGCATTGTAAATGCCAAAAGTCCAAGAAATTTCTACGTTTAATGTTTTCGGGCAAAGTTGTTATTTTGAAATAAGCCAAGATGGTGAGCGATACATCAAAGTCGAGATCAGCCTTTCCTTATTTGCTCCCGATTTGACACTGCGCCATTGGTGTTTTCTTCCTTGGAATAGTTAACAGTATTATGCAGGCCTCTGTTCCTGGAAGTTTATCTAGTTTTCCGGGAACGGAGGACAACTATTCTATTTGTTTAAGAAGGCTGGAATTTTTCTCTTTACAGTAATAGCCAAGACCCGCTGTGTAAGTGTCGAACTAGAATCCGGGAAATAGCGTGGTACTTTTTACCGGCATAGATTTCCTCGGAAAGACAACTCACTAATAGCCTATTTGGACCTGGAAACTCGTAGGCGACTCCTTTTATTTTGACCCTAGATCAGGAATTGTGACGTTTTGTTATATCGCAATAATACAACTATTTTTATTATTATGGAACTGGGAACATTTGAATCATTTACCGCAACGGTCCTCATTAATTACTTTTCTTTATCATTAGACCTTTCCTTGTCGTTAGTTGTCCGCCCCTTGGATTTATGAATGCAATGGAATTTTTGCTGTTTCCTCAGTTCCGGAATGTATTGGCGGGGGACCTGGCTTTCTTCTCTAGCCCATGGGCTTACTGCTTTACTGGAACTGACCATTTTATGCACGTGCTTTACATATCCCAAACATGACTCAACAATACAAGGATAAAAATAGATTAATTGAACTTCTGAAACCAAATTTAGGATGGTATAAGATGTTGCCTGTCATTAGTTTCATGTTCACTGTTTAATGAGTGAAGTATTTTAAGGCTAGCTAACGTTAATTAAATGTTCAAGGACGTTGTGAGACATGCCCTCTGGTGTCATGGTCAATTAAACCATTATGCTGTCTTACCACCCCAAAGGTGCACAAGCAGGGCTTCTGCAAGAAAGAAAATCCAAGATCTGAAATGGTTTTAGATGGTAAAGCCATTTGTCTGTTGCTTGTTGCCAGGCAGTGATGGTTGAATTCTGGACAATACTGATTATGGTAGACCCGCTAAAACCAAACAAATGAGGTCCCAAACCTAACCTAACTTAAACTGGTTAACAGCAACGGCATTTCATTTTAATTGTTAGGCTACACGTGTAGCCGTGTGTGTAGGGATAGGCTATGTTAATCCAGTGACATCTGTTCCACTACAAACCATCATCATCATTACCTTTTCTTATTCCACCATTCCCTCGGATGGTATATTTGTTTATATTTGTTTACAAAGAGACGTACCATTCCGTACCACTTTGCTCTCTAGATTACTCACAGGTTGACCGTAGAAAAGCTCTCGTCTCCCGTTGCCGTAGTAGGATGGGCGAAGCAGCAGAGCTGGGCTTCCCCAATGTGATTCAATGAATGTGTCACTGACTGTGCAACTCCGGGGGTTAAGCGGGTGAATCTAGTCAGTGTTTGTGTGAAGTCTGCGATGTGTTACTAGGACATAAAGCAGAGGATGTGTGGGTTTGACCAAATGTACACAAATTAATGTATGTTGGATAACCGCTAATATTCTATTGTATCATATTCTATCGGCCCTTCAGTGGCCTGTGTACGTGTTCACAGCGGGTTTCGGGACACACAACAATGTGACAGAAATAAATTGAGCAGTACAATAAACAATCAAGTTATTGTGTTTCCCGTTAATAACCGTTAGAACAAATAAACAACATTAAAGTCAACGACATGAGTGAAAACGAAATGGCTGGATATCACGATGTACAAGCACCGTTTGGACCTAACTCCACTGTAATGGCTCTGTCCCTAGACTTGGCTACCTCGCTGAGTCACATGACTGAGGGCTGTGTGGCTCTCCTACCTCGCTATCGTGAGATCAGAGCTGTGAATGAGAGTGTTCTAAATGACTGAAATGTAAATGCGACGCAGATCCTCTTCCTCGAACGAAAAACCCACGCTAACAATTTGATCTCCTCCCACTTGTTCTTTTTGTGCGCACCGACCAATCCCTTCGCCGCCTCTCCTGGATCTAGAAATACCGGGTCGACATGCCTGGCTCCAGCAGTGCCTTCATCCCAACGATCAACGCCATCACGACGAGCCAGGACCTGCAGTGGATGGTGCAGCCCACAGTCATCACCTCCATGTCCAACCCGTACTCGCGCTCCCACCCGTACGGCCACCACCTCTCCAACGGCCCGGGGCTCCTGGGGCACACCGCCCTCGCCCGCCCGGGCGTCATACGCTCCATCGGGGACACGCGGGGACGCCGCAGGAGGGATGAGCAGGTGAGACGCCCCAGCGGTTTCGAAAGAGGTCTTTTTTGGAGAGCACCCGTTGTTATGTTAGGTCTTTTGTCCGGGTGTGGCCTCTTGAACTTCCTGAATGTGTGAAGTGTGTCCTGACATACCTGCGGCCAAAGATGTGAGGATCCGGGCCCATGTTGGAGTTGGAGCTCGTGTTGGGAGCCATGTGCGGTCTCATGTGAGCCTGTCGGCTTCTATGCGAGGGAGAAGTCCTAAGGTGTGCTCTTCCTCTTTTTCTAGCTCACTCCCGAGGAAGAGGAGAAGAGGAGGGTGAGGCGTGAGAGAAACAAACTGGCGGCCGCGAAGTGCCGCAATCGCAGGCGGGAGCTCACGGAGATGCTCCAGGGGGTGAGTGTGTCGTGGCCTCCTCAGCACCGCACAAACACCCGTTTTGTAAAACCTGTTCTATATTTTCATTCCGGAGACTTTGTCGTGCCATGCTTGGTTTCTCTTTTTTGTGCGTAACAAAAAACATTGAAAAAGCGTTAGAGCTAATGGTCTCCCATGTACAGACTGACCTTCAGGTAGGTTCACTGACACTGCTCAAACGGCATTGCAAAGATTCATGTGTTGACATCAAACAGGAACCTTGCTTTACCTGTTTGTCTAGGTTTTCAGCAAGACGTTAGCTACAAGCTCTGCCACACTAACAAAACACGGTTAATGTGAGAGGGATAGTTGGTTGTAGACACGTGGGGCTGGGGCCTCATTGTCAAGCAGACAGCACTTATTGAACTCATTAGCTCGATTACACTGATGGTGCAACTGCCCCCCCCCAAACAAAAGAATGGAAGGACTGGGCAGCAGGCAGCGGTCATTATTTCTGGGAGATTCTTTTTTATAAAGAGAGGGCATCTCTCATCGCTTGTTATAAAAACGATGGTTCCGACTGCTGAATGTTGATTAGCTGAAAGCATTGGTTATAAGACCCTATACTGCAAGTATGACATTCTTATTTATTGGGTAACCAGTTATAATTGCAATATATTTCTATATATATATATATATATAGCCAATATACCACAGAGTTGCTATGTACAGCCCTCAGCTGTGATGTATTAGCCATAAACCAGACCACAATCTGGTGCCTTGTTGCTTAAGGATACCACATAGTCACTTCCTGGTAGCACAGCTAGTGTTTGGCATGCATTTGGAAATGGAGAAAAACATGTTCTGGGGATTGTTTTCTTCAGACAAACAAATCCCACAACAAATGGGACAGTTTGTGTGGGAGGTACTGAACATTTAGATGGGATTTGTATTCATGCAAAATCAATTGCTTGATCAAGTGCTAGTACACAACCGACTCAAGTTGTCTTTTGGTCCCAAAAAATATGTTTTATTATTATTTGTCTCTACATTTGAAGACACAAAGCCTTGAACCTTTGGGGGAACTGTCTAGTTCATCCTGTAAATCATTTCTAGTATACTTTGTTTATTGTACTTATTTAAAGTTGTCAAACAACGACAAACTGTCGAAAACATGTTGAATGATGGAGTGCACAAGTACACATTAACACCTTCATTTATTTGTGCTATTTAATACAAAAAGGCATATACTGTGCCCCTAGAACATGCTGTAGATTTCAATAAAGACATTGGCAAGCTTACGTTAGCAGACCGTCCTTAAACAAGGGTTAGTTTATATCTGTTTCCCGAAACAGTGGGTGGAGTCTTTAAATCTGGGGCACGGCCAACACAGTAACACATTAACACCGTTTTACTACTTCATGGCCACACCCTTGCGACTTTGCCAAACTACTTGTAGCTAAAAGGCCCTTCCCTCCACACCACTCTTGAGTGAATGACCAAATAAGGAAGTGTTATATTCCAACCTTCAAAGATAACTTATCTTTTTCACTTTTCGTATCTTTCTTCCCTGTTTCTCTTCATTCTTAACTACTCCTATTTTGGGGAAGGGGGTCTGCTATTTGCTACTTCCTCATACCTTTGCGTCAAGTATCGAGGTCATCAGACAGGCCTTTGTCTTATCTCTGTTTATCTGCTTTGCACCGTCTAGTGACTACAGCCTTCTAAGGGTCTGTCTATGTCTCCGGGGGTTGTGACACATTATGACAAATCACTTTACACTAGAAACAAGCAGTGCTTGCATGTTCAATCATGTACCTCCTTCCGACTGCAAAAATAACCCTTTTCTCAGTTGTTGCGAGAATTGGGAGCACATTTATTTTTGAATTGTGATGAAAACCAAAAGAAGCTCGGTTTAGATGTTTATTTACTGCCCTTCCGCTGTGTTTTGTTTGTTTTCCTGGGAAAACCTTTAACTGAAGCGTTACGTGCCATGGTTGGAAAATGCATTTTGGTAAGCACTGCCCTCTTGTGGTCTGGTGATGTTAGGCCATGCGAGAACCTCCCAGCGCCGCCATTGTACTTGAGCATAACAGGAGCCCCTTTTTTTAGATGCTAAATATAACGGTTTAACGGTTGCTTTCTTTGTTTTTCTGTGTTCCAGGAGACCGAAGAGCTGGAGGAAGAGAAAGCCGATTTACAGAAGGAGATCGAGACGCTGCAGAAGGAGAAGGACAAGTTGGAGTTCATGCTGGTGGCCCACAACCCCGTGTGTAAGCTGCCACCCGACGACCGGCACCACCAGCACCACCACCAGCACCACCAGCAGCACCAGCAGCAGTGTGCTCCACTCCCGCTGACCATGCGCAGCGGCCTGGGCCCCCGAGGCCCCGCCAACCCCGTGGTGGTGAAGCAGGAGCCGCTGGAGGACGACGTGGACGGCAAGCGCTCCGTCATCAAGCCCATCTGCCTGGGCGGGAGCAGCGGGATCTACTGCGACGGCGACAGCCTCAACACCCCGGTCGTGGCCGCCTCCACGCCCGCCTCCACCCCCAGCGCCCCCAGCCTCATCTTCACCTACCCCAGCATGCTGGAGCCCGAGAGCCCGTCGTCTTCCTCCGAGTCCTGCTCCAAGGCCCACCGGCGCAGCAGCAGCAGCGGCGATCAGTCCTCAGACTCCCTCAACTCGCCCACCCTCCTGGCACTCTGAGCAGGGGGCAGCTGACGCCCGGGGGGGGGGGGGGGG
>JACXGK010000704.1:0-29930 GCA_016801125.1 Novumbra hubbsi
AAATTATACCTGAACATGTGTTTTTGCAACAATAAAAAAACTTTCAGGATTTTTCATTGTGATATTTCGGTAAACATTCACCAAAATCTGTAATATGGTGTTGTGCGACCAAACAGCTTCTGGATAGGCTTGTCAGGTGCATGGGATAATCAAGAAAAGGAAAATTGCTCACCAACAGGAAAGGAACTAAATGTTATTGCAGTACATTTGAGATAAATAAGATTTTATGTGGTTATGAAATCTTTCTACGGTCTTTAAATCAGATCATGAAACATGGGATGTTGTGTTTTTTTTTTTCATTGTATACCCTCCAATTAACCCCTTTATTTAATATAACATCCTCAAATATATTTTAGATTTTGAGTTATTGTCTGCTGTTTCTTAAACAAGCAAGCAACCATCATCTGTATTTTGTATTAATGCAATGTTGTCAACCTATTGCTATTCTCATGGTTTTCATGGTTGAAAAGCACAACAGCCTTGCTCAACACCTGTCAATTGGGACAGGGTTAACCATACTAAATTTTCAGGAGGAGCGGAAAGGATAGAAGACAGAAATGCTAATAATATTATTTTCTTGTTCTGTAGGCAAAGCCTACGAAAACAAATATTTTAAATAATAAAAAATAAGATTATTTTCCCTCAACTATTCGTCAGAACACCCAGTTTTTTAAGCTTCTCTTCTAATACATTCCAATACACCATATTGATCCCCGACTTTCCCAAGCTACTATATGTATATATTGTAGAGGGCTGTTTCTTTCTGAGACAATGTATTTGTATTCATAGCCATGCCTACAGAGTGTTGAGCAGAGTTTTGTCCGCCCGGCAGAGTCGAGTGCAGAAAGAGGTAACGTGATTATGACTGAAGCTCAGAGCCAGTCGAGCCATTTCAAAGTCCATTCTCCCCCGCTGTCAGCCAGGAGACAAGACTTACATCCAAGACACTGTAGATCTCTTTCCCTTCTCTCCTCATCATCTTCTCAAACTTGCAGCAAACTTCCCTTTGCTTTCACAGGACTCTCAAGTCTTAAAACTTTCTGTGAGGCATTGAGGTTTTAGTTAGAGGGAGCCCTATATCTTTTTGAGGAATATTAGAAGTAAAAAAACTGAATATCTGCGTTGGTACCTTCTGTTGTAAAATTTGTTGTGTTGGGTTGTGGGGTTGTTAAGTTGTGAGTGTTATCTATTGTGTGTACATTCTATAAAAACTTTGTCAGTTTCATTTTATCTTCACAGGAGTGACTGATGGAAGGGATATATTTTAACCTCTACTTACACTGTGTGTGTCTGTTTTCGTCTGCTCAGGGAAGGTACTGAACACGGATTTGCGCCACTATCTCAGCCTGCAGTTCCAGAAAGGTTCGTTGGACCACAAGCTTCAGCAGGTCATCCGGGACAACCTATACCTCCGCACGATCCCTTGTAAGTTTCCTGGAGAGATTTCCTGGAGAGATTTAGGTCTGCAGGGTTTTGATTAAACCAACTTGGAAGGCCAAGTGTGTAGAATTGTGTCTCTCCAGGTACAGTGTGTTTGAGTTGACCCCCTAGTACCTACTGCACTACTTTTGGAAAGAGTCCTACATAGGCCCTTGGTGGGGCCTGGTCAAAAGTAATGTAAATTTGGGGTGACATTTCAAACGCGCCTACGTCAAATCACACATTTCAAAGAGTCAAGTACACACACTTAAAGATGACAGTACAAGTAAAGACAGAATCATGAGCCCTGACCTTGCTCCAGATTACAGTCTGTGATTATGGTCTTTCATGCAAAGCTCTTACTCTCAATTGAGCACAATGTGGGCTGTGGAAACAATTTATCTAAAAATACCTTTCGAGGTGTCAGTCAAGTGTAGATGCGGATGTTCTAGGTTCTAAATGTTCATACTAGCAGTGTGTTTAGAGTAGGAAAGAAATAAGGTTTTGATGGAGAGAATGAACATACATGTGAGTTCAGCCATGGCCAAATGTTTTGAGAATTGCCAAAATATTATATTTCAGAAAGTCTGCTACCTGAGTTTTCATGATGGCAATTTGCATATACTCCAGAATGTCATGAAGAGTGATCAGATTAATTGCAATTATATTGCTGCTAGTAAGAATGCAACTAAATCTACCATTTATCGGATCATCAAGATCACTTCAATGAGACAGGTTAAATTTTTGTGAAGAAGGCTTCAGGGCGCCCAAGAAAGTCCAGCTGGCACCAAGACCTTTTCCTAAAGTTAATTGAGCTGCGGGATCGGGGCACCACCAGTGCAGAGCTTGCCCAGGAATGGCAGCAGGCAGGTGTGAATGCATTTGCTCTCATCGGTGAGGCAAAGACTTTCGGAGGATGACTTGGTGTCAAGAAGGGCAGCAAAGAAGCCACTTCTCTCCAGGAAAAACATCAGGGACCGACTGATATTCTGCCAAAGGTACAGGGATTGGACTGCTGATGACTGGGGTGAGGTAATTTTCTCTGATGAAAAGCTTTTTGATAGTTAGTGGCCTCCGGAAAAACGCTTATATGGAGAAGAAAAGGTGAGCGCTATCATCAGTCCTGTGTCATGCCAACAATCAAGCTTTCTGAGACCATTCATGTGTGGGGTTGCTCCTCAGCCAAGGGAGTGGGCTCACTCAAAATTTTGCCTAAGAACAGAGCCATGAATAAAGAATGGTACCAAATCATCCTCCGAGAGCCACTTATTCCAAATATCCAAGAACAGTTTTGTGATGAACAATGCCTTTCCCAGCATGATGGAACACCTTGCCATAAGGCAAAAGTGTTAATGAAGTGGCTCGGGGAACAAAACAACGAGGTCTCCCCAGACCTTAATCCTATTAAACAATACGTGTCTCATTCTCAAAACCTTTGGCCACGGCTGTACTTTGCACCACAAATATTTTTCCACACACGTAAAATGTACTACTTATTGTTTGCTAAGAAACAGAATTTCTTATAAGAGCAGTGATACTTTTCAGCATACTTAGGGTTTTAGTCACACAATCCCACCGTTCCCCAGGCTACGGCAGACAGTTTTGCACAACACTGACACAAATGCACAGCAAGAGGCTCCTTGTACCCCATGGGCTGTTAGATGCTGTCTTGTAGAGTGGGGAATTGCCGGCGGAAGTGTGAAATCCTTCCTGGAAGTTAGCTGCTTACCTTATGTATATTTTGTTTTTTTGGAGGGGATGAATGTTTTACCACTTTTACTCCCTTCACCCACTTCTACAGCCAATTCTACAGACCTGTTTGTGGTTGTCAGTATCTGTCGTGTGGGATTTCTGCATTCTTTTATGGGTTCTACAGACATGTTTGTGGTTGTCAGTATCTGTCGTGTGGGATTTCTGCATTCTTTTAGGGGTTCTACAGAGGTGTTTGTGGTTGTCAGTATCTGTCGTGTTGGATTTCTGCATTCTTTTAGGGGTTCTACAGACAAGTTTGTGGTTGTCAGTATCTGTCGTGTTGGATTTCTGCATTCTTTTAGGGGTTCTACAGACAAGTTTGTGGTTGTCAGTATCTGTCTCCAGTCAGTACTCCGGGTATATTCTTCCAAGGTTTTAGCATAACCTGTTTGAAGACAAATTGCCAGAGGCATAACTGCTCCTCAGAACTCTGGTTTATTTTGTGATGTTATTAAGTTCACAGTGTCTCTGTTGGTATGTTATTCTACAGAGGGAAGGTTAGGCTTAATGTACATTTTGCAGAAAGAATGCAAGAAATATGCAAGAAATATTTTGGTAGCTAACAGTTAGACTTAGATGGGTCACGGTTTGCTGATAGGTTTGGTAGATAACAGTTAGACTTAGATGGGTCACGATTTTCTGATAGGTTTGGTAGATAACAGTTAGATTTTGATTGGTCACAGTTTACAGATAGGTTTAGTAGTCAAGTTAATTATTTGTGGATAATGGTTAACTGTTGAACTCTGTATGAAATGATATCCAGTGGCAAACAGTGCATCATATCTAACTCAACTGCAAGAGAATCAATGTTTTTTGATGCCATAAATTAATCAAACTAGTCTGAGCCAGAGTAAGTGAAGTTTGAAGTTGAGTGGAGTGTGTGTAATTTGGTTAGGCACAGAACAGCTAAATTGTTTTTTGAGAGGTGGCCATCTGTCCCGCTCCATTTTGTCCCTGATACCATCCAGCCATGCTCTGTTCGGGCCATGCTCTGACCAGCATTTATTATCTCCTGTCTCACACTTTTTTAGATCTAGCCAAGGCCTCTGACATGCTGTCCAAATGATGCGTGCTTTAAAAGGAAACGGTGGCCCACATAATCGCAAGAGTGTTTAATTGTTTAATTATACTTCTAAACAAATCATTTATGAAGCGAGTGTGGAGTTACTCTTGGCAGTGCCGGAAAATGCACCCTGAGTGCCCCGGAAACATGCGCAAGAACGGCTCCATATAGTACGTTTGATCAGTCACTCGCAGAAACAAGAATCCACTACCTTCACCGAATACTATGTCCTGGAGTAACCCCCACACTAACCCTAACCCCACACTGTGCACCCACCAATACGGTTTCCATGTGCACAGAAAGCTTATTTCTGTCATGTTCTGTTTTAGTGAGCGTTTTCCCCTTTATAATCCATCCACCTGACAGTCATGGCGTATTAAGAAACAGATCTTGCAGCATGATCAATACACATGAGCATCTTGTGCTGGGGACAGTAAAAGACCACTCTGCAGTAAAACCGGAGGTTTAGTCACACAGCAAAATCCCACTGTTGTCTCAAATGTCAGGGGAGAGTAGAACAATGTCAACCAGGGAATGCCTGTTTATTGCTTATATCAACCCCAGTTAAAATTCTTTTAAAACTATTTTATGTTTTTTAATGTATTTACTGCCACAAAAAGATTGCTGTCACAGAACTCACACAGACAAACAGAAAATGTTTTCATAATGTGGTGCATTCAAATGTTACTGTGCATATGGCCTAGTTCCGCGGCTCTGCATCCCGAAAACATCTGTCTGTCATTTGCTGTTTACCACAGGGAACCATAGGATCATGCTGTCCTTGTGCATTTGAGAACTTTCTAGTACATTGAGTTGATAATGGAGACCATGTTCCATTATAAAAAACCCAAACGTCACCCACTCCCCGTGGCCTCCGAGAGTGTATTGAAAAATGGATAGGGAGAGGGAAGGGCCTCAGACCGGGCCTCAGACTAACCCCACATGATCTAGATAATAACAAAGAGCAGGAAGCTCTTAAGAGGACAGAAAGTGGAGTCGGTCTCCAAGAGGGAACAAGGCCCAGGGTCACACTCAGTCTCAGGATGACTTCCTTTCCATGAGAAGACACAGCCTCCCCCCAAACACTCAGCTGCACTCTCTGTCATTTCATCTTTGTTGTCATGGTGAACTGGGACCTGCCAGGTGACCATGCCATGTGAAACATGTTTGCACCGAGTTGAGTTACATGATCCTCCTGAATCTGTGCTTTAACATAACAGTTTGCTTATAAGCAGTGTTTTCAAATTCCCTTGTCCTTATTAATCACCATACAGGATAGCTTTTCACCACAGCATTTTGTATCCTCCCACAAGTTAACATCATCCTGTCCTTTAGCAGCTGCAAAAGGATATGACCGAGCAAGAGTCACGGACAATTTTAACTATGCAAACCCTTTCAGAGTATTAAGAGTCATGACTATCAGCTAAGTTAGTGCTAGAAAGAGAAAACCTGAGAGATCTAAAGATTGCAAACATGAAATCTTGACGCAACAGTAGTGGAGTGGCAGGAGGGGAGCTGTTTCCAACACTCTGGTGCTAATACAGAAGAGATGTGCTAAGTAGTGGTCCAGACAACGTGAGAAGACATGTACCTGGAATCGTGCCTGTGCCACCTCCCTTGGTAAGGTCACACTTTGGGAATGTTGTAGAGCAACATTTAGTCCCAGATTCTGTCCTTTTCTTTATTGGTTCTATTCACGTTACGGTGTGGTGAGGTAAGTAAGAATTTTACCTGGGAGTAATATCATCGTCCATACCTTGTCTGTCTTGTTTATAGGACGAGTAAAACTTGAAACTTGAAGTTAGCTTCCATATAACCCAAATTCAGGCATTAATGAGACTTCAGATGTGCTTGTTTTTGCAATGCTTTTCCCCTCTGTATTTGACAGTGAATCCCAGTGGCATTTTCAAGTGCCAACATGAAACAATGCAATGCAGCTATTTTATATTTCTGGCCCTCTGTTCATGAGTACAAACGCCTCTGATGTCCCTGTTGTGGCATGTGTCTGTGGCATCCACATAAACCAGGTCTTAAAAACTATATGAAACAGATCATGAAAGATGGATGGTGCACCAATTTGGGTTGAAGGCAGACATGTTCTTGCATTATATTATGTCTCTCTCACACACACACACATGCAGACAATCAATATTAGTACTCTTGATGTTATATAAGTGATGTGGGGACCAACTATTGATTCCCATTCAAAAAAACAATGATCTAACCCTAGTCTTTACCCAACCCTGTTTTAAACACTTACCTTCAAAATTTTATATTGCAGATTTATGTTATGTTATTTGTAAATTCACATACTGTTCAATAGGTAGGTTTGCGTGTAATACTTATGGCATCTTAAGTTGTTGGAATGAAATTTGTTCATCATAAGGTTCTGTAACATCACGCACAAAGGTTACAACCATATGTCTGGCAACAATGTTTTGGTGTAATTAAGCTGTCTCAGAAGTGAAGTGTGTGATAAGGTGTTTGTGCTATGTTTTCTGCTGTATGTACTTTAAAAGTATAGATATTTTCTATCTTGGAAAGTAGAGTTTTAATCAATGACACCTAACCTGAAGGTGCCGGACTGTGAGTTTCGATATAATTCTCATCCTGAGAGATTCTTGCTTAGTTTCCACCTCTGTAAACTGGCACTGGACACTAATAAATACGTGCCATATGGATTTGGAATGTTTTGGTAGTCACATGGCTCAGACGAAAAATAACAACAGACAATACCTGTTGAGAGATGTGTTAATGAAAATGAAAATCCCAGAAACAGCATTAGCATTTGGACATGTGTGATCCCATTTTTCTCTCTGTCATCCTTTCTGCAGAAGGCTGCCTCTGGGTAGTACAACAGTGGAGCATTTTGATTTAGTTCTTTATTCCCACAGTATTGGCACAATTAGCCCGATTTGCTCAAGTGTTTTTGGTGCGGCAGGTGTGTTCACATCATTTGTGCCAACACTAAAGGCAATGTCTATTCTTGACCCAATGATAAAAAGACGGAACACACCTTCAATCACACATGTGAACTTCGGGCCATAACATAAATGCTTTGGTAATTTGGATAGCCTTTCTTGAAATTATTTTACAATGTCAGTACAGATTAGCTGAAAAGTAAGTAGAACTTTAAACAGTTAATAATTATTAATTGCTGCTCAAATGGGGATTTATGAATCCTAAACAAAATAATCTTCTTTGATTGCATGGCTGGCAAGTACCTAGTCAGAAAATCCTTTAAAGAAAGTCTAGGAGTTGTGTTCTAAGACAGATAGTCCAAATAAGTGTTGGGCTTTTAGTTGCAAATGTGACTTATAATTAGGAAGAATTCCATTTGTGTCCTTTTATGAAACAAATAAATAATATAATAAAAATGCTTTATGGGCTATTTGCACAAAAAGACAGACAATTACACCACATAACAATTGGTGAAAAACCCCTTTAACTATTGACCATATGTCAGAGAGACTTTGCTCAGTGCGCCAAAATACTTGAGGTTCTCAAGTATATACTCTGCACACACAAAGCACAGTTTGTCCTCATTGTGTGTCTCAGGTTGACAATGGATGAATTATTGTAGCGAAGATATTGGTATGACATCAATGCTGATGCTGTAGGCAAGATTGAGGTTCGAGTGGTATCAGTGCCTTCAGTAATTGGGCTACGAGGGACATTTTCAGGGACAAAAGCCAGCGTGATGTGAAACAGACATCCTGTTAATGAGAGAATCCTGTGAACTCCCTGATGTTCATATAACGCAATCATCATGTCCTTTTCTTTCGGTTTCGTCATCTGGCATACTTGCAAGCACTAAATAGGCCCGCCCTTCACGTGCCCTACCTTTTGGGTCCATGTTCATGGGCTCATTGTGTATTCACATTGTTGCGTTATTATACGCTCTCCTTGTGTGTTTGTGCTTTGAACAGGCACCACGCGGCTTCCTAGAGAAGGGGAGGTTCCGGGCATGGACTACAACTTCATCAGCGTGGGGGACTTCCGTATCCTTGAGGAGAGTGGCCTTCTGCTGGAGAGTGGGACCTATGATGGTGAGGACTTGATTGTTAAGCTTTCCAGTACATAGGTGAATGAGCTACAGTTGGAATTAGTGCATGCCAATGACCATGGCTAACTATATTGCTCAGGGAAACAACTGAAACCTCCGATCACAAGGATATTCATGAGTTCTCGAGCTGCTCAAACCGCTACCCTAACCACTAACTGCAGTGGTAGAGGAGAAGATATCTATGGTTTATTTAGATGATGATGGCACTCTCTGCCTGTAAGGGGAGGCTGCATTCATTTCATGCTTCCAAATACTACTGACAGCTACCTGAGGCTGTATTCACAAAACATCTTAAGGCTAAAATTAGCTCCTAACTTGCTGATTTAGGAGTAACTCTTAAAAAAAATGTGCTTGTCAATCTCGGGAACCGTATATTTTTGGGGGTCTAAGGGGATTTTGAACAGCGGCAGCACACTATCCGCTGTCTCATCAGGATCATGCCCAGCCATTATCGGGAGTGCATACAGGCACTTGGGGGCCATACACACTACTGAGTCACATTGTGTTGTCGTGACGAAATTCACGCAATTCCATTAGCCCGTCGTTTTGTTCTCAACTCATTACACAATGTACTGTAAAGATGTTGATCTTTAATATATTTTGTTTATCAAGAGCAGTGTAGGTTTTTAATAACTGGAACAGGAATAGAAGACAATATTTATCAACACATAACACTCTAGGTTTTTGTATGGATAATAATGTAGTTAAGCTAGATAACAGCTAGATGCTATTTGCTTCACTCACTGTTTTCTGCACTCTCAACTGCCTTTGGATTCTACAGCCGAACTTTATGCAGAAAAGAATCCATATATCTGATTCATTTTGTCTTGCCAGCGGGTAGCTGGGATTTGGTGTATGGAAGATTCATCTTGAATAGAGAATATAATGTTCTGTAAATTGGCCAATGTCATTTTTCACTTGAGAGTTAAAGGATCGAGTCAGATCTTTATCTGCGGTTGGTTTTTCCATGCTGCAGCACCATTTCTACGAGGTGGTTTGGCACCACCAGGTCCTGGCCGTTGCCAGGCTGCTGAGCCGTCACATGTGATGTCACTCCAGATGCTCCCTGAGGTTCTCCTCCCTGTGAGGCAACCTACCGCTGACAGACAGCAGGTTGCCACAGACTCCTCCTCACACACACTTTGAGGAAATGCCAGCCCGGTTGGCTAGGAGGAAGACAGAACCGAGATCACATGTGGTACGATTGGCACTAAGGCTGCCAAGTCAAGGGACAGGCAGCCTCAGTTCAGTGAGCTGTCCTACATCCATCAGTTGCGGCCAGATAGATAACAAACAGCACACTGGGATGACATCAGAATGCATGTTTCAATCACTCTTATCAGTATTGATTGAACATTTTGCTATAGAAAAGCTTGATTGAGCAGAAAAGTGTGAGATATGAGTTGTATGATACATTTTGTAGGTGTAGCCAAGCCCTGGACATCAGACAGTTAGCTCCAAGCCCTGGACATCAGACAGTTAGCTCCAAGCCCTGGACATCAGACAGTTAGCTCCAAGCCCTGGGCATCGGACAGATAGCTCCAAGCCCTGGACATTAGACAGATATTCCTGGATAAAATATATGTACAAAGCAGAACCATGAACATCACACGTTTTCTTTAGTTAACAAATCTATTGTAAAAACATGATGTTACCTGTAAGTCTACTGCCACTGCCTTTGTTCATACCACTGAAAATAGGTTTCACTTCTTAATTGACCCTTCTCACTTGACGTTTTTCACATTCAGGTTCTTTTTTGAGAATGCTTATGCTATGATAATGATGATATTAACAACAATGATAATGATGATTATCCTTATGATAATAATAATAATAACAATGATTATGATGATCCTTATGATAATAATAACAATAATTATGATGATTGTTATGATAATAATAAAAACAATGATAATGAAGATCCTTGTGATAATAATAATAATAACCATGATAATAATGATCCTTATGATGATAATGATGTGGAGGAGCAGGTTAAAAGGGGAGAGTTTGCATGAAATCATTTTTAAAGGACTCCAGCAGGGCTTCCAATGTCTGGGTTTCATTGGCAAGTTCTCAAACTGGACTCTAGCAGTGTTAGGCAGAGTGAATATGTGTGTATAGACTTTCCAGGCCTCTTGGCTGCACTTTGCTGTCCTCTGGAGTGCATTGAAGGCACTGATAGTGGCAACTCAAACACCTGGCCTGACAGCACTCTTAGTAAACTCCAAGCAGCACTGGAAGTAATCCAATTTGGGATCAGATTTGTTCTATTCAGTTGAAAGTGTTTGAAGGATTCAGTTTTCACAGAAACATTTTTCAAAATATCAAAGGGTGATTCAGTTTCTGATATAAAAAAAGTCCACAGGTTTTATGCTTCTTCGTTCCAGTAAGTAGATGTTACAGGGCAATTCTCAAACCAGGTTCATTAAGAGGGCACCAATTTACAAAAAGCATAATTCAGAATCTTCACCTGGAACAATTTCCAAACATATTGTAGAATTATTTTCAGGGTTTTGAAAATAATATAACAATTATCATATCCGGAAGGCTGGATTATTAAGATAAAGAGGTTTATCAGAGGTTGATAATAAAACAATAATAATTTAAACTCATTTTGTGCTAGAGTGTATTACCACATTATATGGCAGGGGTGGTAAAACTAAGGCCCGTGGGCCAGATTCGGCAGTTCCATCTGCCCCGCGGAAGGTAATAAAATAATTTTGAGAGAAATTAAAAAAATATCTCACCAGCCCATTCTTATACATTCAGAATGTAAATTATTTAAACATTCTAAAGGATCTACTGTATAAATGATTTAACTTTTGCGCTTTTCTGGCCTGCAAATCATTTATGATGAACAAATTACAAAAACAATGTGGCCCTTCATTTTATTTCCAAATCCTGATGTCCCCCCCAAGCCAAAGAGTTTGCCCTCCTTTTTTATACAGCGTTGGCTGAGGTGTTTCCCCATCTATGGTGTGCTTTTGTATCATGGAGAGTTTAATACGGCAGCTTACCCTGCCAGATTACTTCAGAGACATTCTTCCTTTCTCCGTGCAGTACATCCCCAAAGGTTAAGGAGTGGTTTCATCACACAGACCAAACAGACCCACCCACTCACTGCAGTGGCAGACCTGGCCTCTGGGGAGCTGAGGTTCCCCCCCTCCCGGGCAATGCTGCTGGGATGTGGCTTGTGTCAGGGTGGCCCACAGGGTCCTGCTTCTTTTGCCGAGCAGACGGCCATCTGTGCTGGGCTCTGAGCGGGAGTCTGTCTGGGCTTAGCACTAACTCCTTCCCTGCTCTTCTGTGTGGTTCGGGTCTGGTCAGAGGGCACAGCATCGGTAAAGCTGCCCAGAAATGTGTTACTTACCGTACATTGTTTTGGACTAGTCTTAACCGTTACCAAGCAATGGGTGTCTAATGCTAACATTTTGGTTAGGGAATCCCAATGTGATGACTCAGATTTCTGTGTGAACAGAGAGCTAAACAGATTGATTACATTCTATTAGATGTCCTGCCTACATTGTGCATTGGCCAGACACCAGTGTTAATCATACACTAGATTCAGTCTGTCCATTAGTTGAATCCACACTATTTATGCGCTGTATATGACAGGTGAGTCAACATTCTCATGACACCTACAAAGTCACCACCTCTGGTTGTCTGATTATAGAACACCCCACAGTTAAAACAAATCAGCTCCACTGCTCCCCCCCCCAACAAATCTGCCAGCTATTGCTCAGCTACCGGTGATAATGAAGCTGTCTTTGACAAATGCGGATGAGTGTCGGTGTGGGTTAGTGGTGATGAATTTGTAGCATGAGACGGGGCAACGGGATGGAGATGCTTTGTTCCAGAAACATCCTCCCCACTGCTACAACTGAGATATCTGCACCACCCAGATTAGGACTCTTGCTACAAACATCTGGCTGGGGAGGGGCCTTGACGGACAGAGAGGGAGCTCTGATTTACAGCTGAAGTATTGCAAGGCCAACGAAATATAAGGATTTTCCTCCAGGCATTAAGTATTGTGTTTGCTGCACCTGCTGTTTGATGTCTTCATCCCATTTCTCCACTCTGTTACCATGTAAATAGAAAAAGAGATTTGTCATAAGGTTATGCATGTTTTTCTATTATTAGAGCTACCTGTGCCTTTTTTAATTTGAGGAGATAGATTAAAGCTTTATAAGACGAGCGCAAGCAGTTCAAATGAAAAGGGGATGAGGTTTATAGAGAGTAATTAATTTACTCTAAAGCCGTATTTCCCAGTGGCAATCTTTCCCTGGTTCTTTAATTAAGCTGCTTATGATTTATGATTTCACTGAATAGGCCCTTTCTAACGATTACATTTTGAAAAACAAGGTAAATATCAGATGGCTGCCATTGTTCGACCCGGGTTGAATTGAATAACCCCCCCCCGCCCTCTCCTCCACACCCTCTCTCCAGGTAACTACTATGGGACGCCTAAGCCCCCAGCGGAACCCGCGCTGGTGCAGCCCGACCTGGTGGACCAGGTGCTGTTTGACCAGGACTACGATAACGAGGTCCAGCGAAAACGCACCACCTCGGTCAGCAAGATGGACCGGAAGGACAGCGTGGTCCCTGAGGAAGAGGATGATGACGAGAGGCCTCCCCTGGCCAACGGCCTCCCAGGTCAGAACACCTCCTTCTCCTGACCCTTCTCTCTTTTCTCTGGGATTTTGACGTCTACTTTGCCCTGACTAGACCTTCTTATTTCGGCCAGACATGGTGGTGTTACCCAGCCACGCTCTGTCCGTGTAGTTACTTCCCACATGCTCCATCCCCTGGCTATGCCTCAAGCGCGTTCATTATCAGTGTCTGCTACTGGACTGGTCACCTTGTAGGCAGCTGACTTCTTTAAAAGGAGACTCCATATGTGATCAATCGAGACCCCCCCCTCGAAGGAGCGGGCATCTCCTTGATTTTCCTAAGGGCAGCGGCTCCAAGAGTAATGGGTTAAAGATCCTGTGTGTGTGTGTGTGTGTGTGTGTGTGTGTGTGTGTGTGTGTTTGTATGCTGCAAGCATGTGTGTGACTTGTGAAATAAGTAGCATGTATCTGAAATGCTCGGTCATGCTCGGTGCTGCCCATGTCTGGAATATGCTAGAACATCCTATGCATTCTTAAGCTTCATTGTATGCTTGTACAGAGGTTAGGGTTACACAAACAGCCCCCCCATTAAAATACCTTTGGGTATACATTTTATATTTGGTAGCGTTCTGTAGGCCAAAGCTTCCAAAGAAAAGTGTGGTGATAACAAATGATATGTAGGGCTTTAGTTGTCTTCATACTCAAGTTTATTGTGGTGCTTTTATTGAGGTTCTCGTTAAATTGGTTAGTAAAATGCATAGAAATACCTATAAGGACCAGTATGACAGTGTTTACTGTGTCAAAGTAACCTCAAGCACCAATGGCCTTTTTACAGTGAGCTTCTACGTCATTGAATCTCTGGGGAAGTGAACACACATATATGCCTAAACACACATACACTTGCAAAACAGAGCCTTGTTCAACAGAACACACCATCTCCTGGATGCAAATCCTGTGCCGCGACATGAAGCCGTCCCTCCTCCCACTACATGCTGGGAGGACAGGAGGAGGCTGGAGGTGTCCATGCAGACAAACCTCCTGCTCTCTGTCTGTTGCGCTCTCTTTTCATCCGTCTATATCTCCCTGTCCCTCCATTCCTGTCTCCCAGAGCACAAAGAAGGGGCCTTGTGGAAGAAGGCAGTGCCCAGCTACACTCAGTCCAGTAGTGCTATGGACTTCCGCACATGGAGCTCTCTGCCCCGTGACAACAGCCTGGAGCCCCTGCCTCTCAACTGGGAGATGGCCTACACTGAGACAGGCATGGTCTACTTCATAGAGTGAGTACTGTCTCAGCTCGGGTGTTATATACCGTCACGGACAGGACAGAATGACAGCCTTGATTATGCTTTAACGTGGTTGTTCAAGGCCTCTCTTAAATAATGCTAGTGAGTTTATATTAACATAATGTCTGTGTGGATTTTTTTTCACGCCATACAGTACGGCATTTACTTCGGCCCTGGACTTGATGTTGAAAGTTACATTACAGGTTATGCAAAATAGATGGCTACACCTGATCTGCATCAGTGTTCAGAATGTTTCGCACCGTGCCGCTACCGTGTAACAGAAATAAACAAGTTAGTTTAATACCTTATTGCATGGGAACCAATGTGTTATGCTGCTACTGTAGTTACTTTGTTTTAAATTCGTGAAGAATCTCAAAGCTGTAATTGTACTGGCAATGTTAATGAAACTCAATCAACAAAGCTCGTTCTTTAAAACGTAAACTACACATGGAATGCATTCCAGATTTCTCAGAAATGTGTTTTGCGCCATACAAAATACACTTAATAACAATTGTTCATAGGCTACCTCTTGGGTGGACAGTCAATCAGTTGTGTTACTGCGCTGTAACTTTTGTAAACCACTCAAACGTATTTCATATTTACACCAAGTAGGACAACCTTGAGCCTTTGTACTTAATGTGCATATTGTTCTTGTGTTAGCGAATGTAATTGTTGATTCCTTCTCAGGACAACCTGAGAGCAGTTTTCCTGACAATCAACTACTAAGAGCTGTCCCATAAGACTTTCAGACATATCACCACAACAAGTCATTCAAGTCATGTTGAATATCACAAGTCTACAAACCCTTATTAGAAAGACAGCATTTGTTAATCACTTTTGTAACATAGGCATACATTTTTTCTTTTGAGTATTTATGCATATCTTTTTTATTTACAGTTGGTTAGAAATATGTTATTAAAAGTGAAAAACCTGTCATCCTTTTAGCCTTCACATAAAGGCAGCAAGATGAATACGTGTTTCAGGCAGTGTTTGTTTCAAAGATAAAATGTCACATAGATTTAGTTGGAACATGACCGTCCACCTTTCCTGGTTTTAACCTGATGCAAATACCATATACCAATACGCTGGCTCAGGTTTTTGAATGTTTCTTGTAATGATTTTTCAAAGTCACAACAGTAAGACCACCACCTGGCTGGACCCCCGCCTAGCCAAGAAGGCCAAGCCCCCTGAGAATTGTGAGGATGGAGGTAAGGATGCAGGACCTTTTGATAATATATTGTAGTTGCAAGTGAAAGTCTTTACTCCCAGGTGCTTTACATTTTGAAGCCAAAATGTAATTTAAAAATGTAAAGTATTGGATTTCTTCTTCTACACCGAAACAAACAAACTGGTCTTTAATAAACAGTGTGTATTGGTGTATATGTATATATATATACACATACATTAAAATAACATCAAATTGATCAGAAATACAGTGTAGACAGTGTCACTGTTGGAAATTACTATTGTAGTTGGAAACAGCTGATTTTCAGTGGAATATCTTCATAGGAGTTAAGGAGTTATCACCTACTATCACTCCTGTGTTCCAATGGCACGTTGTGTTTGCTAATCCAAGTTTATAATTTTAATTGATCATTAGAAAACCCTTTTGCAATTATGTTTGCACCACTGAAAACCATTGTGCTGATTAAAGAAACAATAAAACAGGCCTTCTGCAGACTAATTCAGACAAAATCTTCCGCATCAGCATTTGTGGGTTCGATTACAGGCTCGAAACTGCCAGAAACAAACTTTCTTCTGAAACTCATCAATTTATTGTTGTACTGAGAAATTCCAAGCGAGAAATTGTGAATAAACAAAGAACAGCGAGTACAACATTGTGTACTACTCCTTCAACGAACAGAGCAAACTGGCAGGTTAGAAAAAGGTGTGGGAGGCCCCAGTGCACAACTAGGCAAGAGGGCAAATACTTTTTTTGAGAAAGAGACACCTCACAGGTCCTCAACTGACAGCTTTATTAAATAGTAAACGCAAAAAAACAGTCTCAACGTCAAGGGTGACAAGGAAACTTTGGGGTGCTGGCCTCATCAAATATACAGTTGAGGACAACAAACAGGATTATTATCCAAGGACAAGGACTCCTTAATACCTCCAGCTCTGGGTCCGAAGTGCTGTCCATGTTCATTTGTCATGTTGAGCGCTTGTCTGCTGCAACCCAGTGGCAATAGTGCTAGGGAGTGCCCACTTTGTCGCCCATCCATTACCAGAATTTTTGGGGAATACGTAGTGCTCTGATTGGCTTTTTGTAATGGGTTTCTAGGCAGACTGTTAGTTGGAGTTCTGTTCCAAAGCTCTTTCTTGCGTGAAGAGGTTTTTTTTCATGCTTTTTGTTGTTGCTTTAAGCTTACTGGGGCATGACATGCAACACAGCAGCCATTTCAGCCTCTGACAATTGCAAAATGTTCCCAAAAGCACTTTTTCATTTCCACTGAACTTTCATGGTAGACGGTGGGAAAAGTTATGCAAAATAGTTTGTAAATGTCGTATCTGTAAACTGCGTTGGGTCGGTCACCCAAATGCAACGGTTGTATAAGCATTGTCTGATATCTGCTTGGCTATACTCATTAATATGCCCTGTTATCCTGCCGTGCAGTTCCGTTTTTTTGTGATAATGCTTGAACATAATGCATCTTTCCCTGTATCCACAGAGCTTCCTTATGGCTGGGAGGAGATAGAGGACCCACAGTATGGCACATATTATGTCGAGTAAGTCTGTTTACTGAGCCACAGTATGACAGATGCTAAATAATCCCTAGAAATGCTGTATGTACAAATATTTCTATTCAGCAAAAACAAACTGGCATCATATGGTTTTTTCAAAATATCAACAGATAGAATAACAACACACAAAAATGTCTAGAGAGAAATAACGCGGAGATGTAAAATTACAAAAAGATCAAGCCTTGTTCTGACAGACAGACATACAGGGTACCTTGCAGAAGAAAGGCAGAGGCAGGCTGGAGCTGTTTTTCGGCTGGTAACAGCAGGGCCGGACTTGTAGGGTTGGTAGGACTTTAACTTTTGGGGCCCCAGGGCCTTGCCCTTCAGTACCCCCCTTGCATTTTCACACATTTGCTATGGTGCCGAGAGCAACATCTGCACAGTACGTCAATAGGCAAAATGGGAAGTTGTTTAGTTTTTTTCTGCAAACCTAATTTTCTGCTACAATTATTGCAAAGAGGTAGAGACAAGTGAGTTGTGTATACTCTCAGAGACAGTCTCAGAGACAGTGTAGCACTTTTAAACCTATTTTCCTGTGTCTGTACTGTAAACATAATGTCATGAGAATTAGAGGATTTCTATCCATCAAAGATGGTTTAATCTATCTGGGTTGGGTGCCCCCTTGAGGTCGTAGGCCTCATGTACTAGGCATAGACATGGAGAAGACACCAACACACCTGTCACTGTACAGAATGAATCCCTCATGTGACTTACAAAAGGAACACACAGAAGGTTATTTGGAGCTTGTAGGTGTCTGTGCCTGTTGTTGATGTATGAAATGTATGTCTAATGAATTGTTCCTCTTTCAGTCACATCAACCAGAGAACTCAGTTTGAGAACCCAGTCCTGGAGGCTAAGAGGAAGCTCAGTCAGGAGACATCGGCACCTATCCAGCAGGGGGCGCCTCTGGGTAAACACAACTTGCCTCACCTCACTTCCAATTCATCTCACGCCCCCCTTACCTTGCTTCCTCTTCACCTCACTCCTTCTTCAACTTCATCTTCACCTCCTTCTTCACCTCCCTCTATATTCAACTCCCTCTTCACCTACTCCCTCTTCACCTCCTCCCTCTTCACCTCGTTACCTATTCAGCTCAATAAGTTCTGCAGGCTGATATGCCAACGGTGAGAAATAAAATCAACAAAGATTTTTGCGTCGAAGCTTGGAGAAGAGATTTATATTGTGTCATTCTGTATGAATATAATTTCAAAACTAACCACGCTCATGCCAGGGTTAGGATATAAGACAAGCCACTCTACCACCTTAGTAAATATTATGAATTAAAGATACTTTCATTACAGTGGATGTATAATACATCACAGGGGATGTATGATACATTTAATTGAGGGAGCACAGATTGACAGTCATGTTCTGCATCTGAGGCTTGTGCTAATGGGTTAGTTTAGAGGAGGAGGAAGGGGTGTGGCTCTTAGAGGCTGTGACAGCTGTTGGAGAAGCATATCGTATGGGCTAAGCATAACAAGACATCTCTAAACTAGCTATCCAGGTGAAGAGGAACTAGAGGGGGGACCGAGACAGCCATCTCCCCCGTGATTGCACGGTTTTGTGGGCTGTCAGGGCATTACTATGATGTCGTGGCAGTCCACCTCAGGCTCAAGAGTTCTCTTTTACAGTTTTCAAAACACACAGACTCCCACAGCAAGGAGTGCAACATGGAGTCTCATATGCAGTGTTTACATGCCAAGGACCTGAGCTTGGATCAGACATTGTGAAATGTCCCTTATGACTACTACCGACAATCATCTTAAATATGAGCTTGTCCCAAGGATCCCTACAGTGGAGTACAACACTTTCTGGGCCTTAATCTCCATGGTCTTTGTATCAGACCAGACATTGGCTTTTTAAGTTCAGTTTAGATTAATAGATTTAACCATTGGAAGATTTTTGTGACAGAGTAGATGTTTGGGTGCCAGAACATGATAATTATAATCACAATGAAAATTAAGCAATGTGTTGAATGTTTTCTAATTTCTATGTAGGGCTGATATACGCTCCCCTGTGGTCTAATTGTCCAATCACAATGCCGCAAGGAGATGATGGTGACATTGTCCTGTGTAAGGTTTCATCCATATTTTGGATGTTAAAAGGGTACTAAAAGATCTGATGCAGCAGTATTGTGGTTACATTTTCAATTCGGATCTCATATCACCATGGCCATCTATTTTTGTTTGCTGTGTTGATGTGGCAGGGTAGGTCTTCGGCTTGATTGCATACACGTTGTTATAAAAAAATAGAACAAATCTTGAAATTGCCAACACAGTCTCCCAACTTCTACCCCATCGAGCTGGATGGGAGGAACCGGGCAGAATGGTGAAGGCAAAGCAACCAACAAGTGCGACACATTTGTGCTGGAAAGAACTTTGCAAATGATATATTATTTCCCTTGTAGAAAAATGCTTACTAGTTTGTTCTACTGTTATGTCTGCAAAAGGTGGCTACTTTGTTGAGTCACAATGTAGATGGCATTTTGTCAAACAAAATGTATCCATGATTTATTTTGTCTCCTGTTGTGTAGTTGTTCTGTGCTTTAATTCTAGTACAACCTTGTTGGCAACGATGTTGGGAAAAAAATAGAATGCAATAATGTGCAAATCATTTATCACAATATTTAATTGAAAGTAGTATGTAAACAACATATAAAATGTTAAAACTGAGAAATGTTATTGTTTTTGGAAAAATACATGCTTATTTTGAATTTGATGCCAGCAACACCTTTTTAAAAAGTTGGGGCAGGGGCATGTTAACCACTGTGTTGCATCACCTTTTCTTTTAACAATACTCTGTAAGCGTTTGGGAACTGAGGAGACTAAATGCTTTGAATGTGAAATGTTTTTCCATTCTGGCTTGATATAGGGTTTCAGATGCTCAACAGTTCAGGGTCTTTTTTGTCATATTTTTTTATTGCATAATGGGCCTAATGTTTTCAGTGGGCGACAGGTCTGGACTGCAGGCAGGCCTGTTTAGCACCCAGACTCTTGTACTACAGAGCCATGCTGATGGAATTTGTGCAGAATCTGTTTTGGAATTTTCTTGCTGAAATAAGCAAGGCCTTCCCTGAAAAATTGTATGAATGGCAGCATATGTTGCTCCAACAATATTGTTCATCTTTATTAGTGCTTTCACAGATGTGCAAGTCATTCAAACCATGTGCACTAATGCACCCCCATACCATCACAGATGCTGGCTTTTGAACTTGGTGCTGATAACAAGCCGGATGGTCTTTCTCCTCTTTTGTTGTCCCTGTCCCAGCTTTTTTGAAACATGATGCTGCCATCAAACCCAAATAG
This sequence comes from Novumbra hubbsi, assembly GCA_016801125.1. Taxonomy (NCBI): domain Eukaryota; kingdom Metazoa; phylum Chordata; class Actinopteri; order Esociformes; family Umbridae; genus Novumbra; species Novumbra hubbsi. The sequence continues at coordinate 20,244 of JACXGK010000704.1, forward strand.
GGCAACTCATTTCTTAAGTTCAAAAGTTGTCTTTAAACTATTTTTTATTGAATATAGTGTGGAAATGATTTGCACATAATTGCATTCAGTTTTTATTTACATTTTACAAAGTGTCCCAACATTTTGGGTGTACATATTAAGACATTAAACTACGTGAATTTCTATAAAAATTTGAAAAAAGGATGTGTTCGAAAACTAGTGTATTTATCCAAATGTTTCAAAGCTTTTTACTTATATTCTATTAATTTTGTCTTCATGTGTAGCACTTTTGAAGGTATCACTTGGCTATCTAACCTGTGCTGACTCTCCTACTGTAATTAACTTACGTTCCAGGCAAGGGGGGAGTGTCAAGCTTCACCCCGGACCCGTCTCAACTACAGGGGGAGATATTCCACACCGCTCTGAGGAAGAGTTCCCAGGGGTTTGGCTTCACCATCATAGGGGGCGATCGCCATGACGAGTTCCTTCAGGTGAAGAATGTCCTCTGCGATGGCCCTGCCGCCCACGACAACAAGATTGCCTCCGGTAGGTGTTGAGGTCCACTGCTGCACTGAGCTTTGGAGAGGCAGGCTCATATCCAACTTAAAAGACATGTAGTGAACCTAATAACAAACTGTTTGGTCCCTATAAATGTGCTGCACTTACCCAAACACTTCCCCAAGAGATGCAATGAAAAGACATAGAAGGATTCTTTAAAGGGGATCATCCTGGAGCAGAGAGACAGGTTATGGTGGATTCTGTGTGTAGCCGAGTACCTTTTTTTTTTTTTACACACTCTGATCTTCCTTTAGCTTTGAGGCTGTCTAGGGCTTTGCATCTTCAGCAGCTTTACTTCCGTGAGTTGAAAGGGGCTGGCGGCCGTCAGGTGAGGTATAAAGGAAACAAACATGCCTCTTGCTTATATGCGGTAATGATTTGCCCGGATGCACCGCTAGTCAAGGTCTGTTTAAGAAAGGGAGCAGAGGAGGCAAAGGAGGGAGGAAAGTGACAGAGAGACAGAAGGAATGGAAGCCGTGAGATGAAGGGGATTTGGAAAAATAGGAGGACGGTTGACTGAAAAAGATGGTGGCACCTGTGTGACACTCAAGTAGAATAGAGTACTTTGTGATGATCACAATCCCCCTAAAAAGGCAATCAGAAACTTGAGTTACAGTTCATTCAAGTGGAATCAGTCTATTGAAGTAAATAACCTAAAGGCCAAAATCTACCACATGTCTTGGAATACAGATCTGTTGGTCACAGATACAGATAGATGTGCTCTGTGGTTGTGAGATCAATTGGACATACAGCCAAACGCTCTGAAACGATGTCAGAGGTGTATAATGGTACAAAGAAGAACGTACAATTCTCTGGAAACAGTTCTAATAGACATTCGTGCAGTCAGGATGCTTGTTGCACCCTCCAGACTGTACTATGTTGTGTGACAAAATTGCACATTTGAAAGAGGTATTTTATTGTTACAACTGTGTAAAGATCATGCTGTTAATCAAGCTGTTAAAGCAGTTTCTTGATACAGTATACCATACCTGTCAGGTGATTGGATTATTGTGGCAAAATGAAACATGGGACCTACACTGGGGGTAAAATGTCTGCACCCACCACTGTATGCCCCTCTGGGTTAAAGCAACTGAACTGCACTGGCATTGCCGTAACAGCCATTGAAACAAGTGGATATGTCCTCATATTTGTACTGTTCACTAAGCCTAGCTTCCCCTCTCTGCTCTGTCCCTCTCTGGTCTCCCTCTCTGGTCTCCCTCTCTGGTCTCCCTCTCTGGTCTCCCTCTCTGCTCTGTCCCTCTCTGGTCTCCCTCTCTGGTCTCCCTCTCTGGTCTCCCTCTCTGCTCTGTCCCTCTCTGGTCTCCCTCTCTGGTCTCCCTCTCTGCTCTGTCCCTCTCTGGTCTCCCTCTCTGGTCTCCCTCTCTGGTCTCCCTCTCTGCTCTGTCCCTCTCTGGTCTCCCTCGCCAGGCGACGTGATCGTGGAGATCAATGGGAAATGCGTGCTTGGGAAGACCCACCCCGAGGTGGTGCAGATGTTCCAGTCCATCCCAGTGAGTCAGTACGTGGATATGGTGCTGTGCCGCGGCTACCCGCTGCCCCCTGACGTGGAGCCGGACAGCGAAGACCCCCCTCCCCCTGCCACGCAGGGGGGCGAGGTGGTGACGGCCGTGCCCCTCATCAACGGCCAGCCCCTGCTGGTGAAGGGTGACGTGCTGCACGGCTCCTCCCAGGAGCTCCACTACGTCACCACGGACGCCAGCGGGAGGCCGGTGGTGGCCGCCCTGCCCAACGGAAGGCACCCGGAGCCGGGGGCGGCCAGCATGCTCCAGCCCGAGCTGGCGAGCGTGCCCCTGGTGAAGGGCCCCGGCGGGTTCGGCTTTGCCATCGCGGACTGCCCCCTGGGCCAGAAGGTGAAGATGATCCTGGACGCCCAGTGGTGCAGAGGCCTCCTGAAGGGAGATGTGATCAAAGAGGTCAACGGTCAGAATGTCCAGGCGTTGAGCCACGCCCAGGTGGTGGACATCCTCAAAGAGCTGCCGGTGGGAAGCGAGGTCAACGTGCTGGTGCTCAGAGGAGGTGAGCCTCACTAACTGTGCCTTGGGGACACGTGATGTGGCTTGATGGCGCGGTCAGTGTGATGTCGACATTGTCCCCCTGTGGAGCGAGTTCAGCTTGCTGATCCAGGCTGGGGTGGAGGTAGAGCCTCATACAACCTCTTTGTCTTCAAATATAATGCAATATGATATATTTAGATGTATAACATGGTAATGACTAGTTTTAAGATATTACATGGTCATTATTCATTTAGAGATCTTATGTAATAGCAGCTCATTTACAAATATAACAAAGTAATGATTCATTTACATATGGTGTAGTAATCACTAATTTAGAGATGCACGGGAAATGACTCATTAAGTGATATCACATGGTAATGGGGACATAATATTGTAATGACTCAATTAAAGATGTAATGTATTAATGACACCATTAGAGGGATGGGGTTGTAATGCCTCTCTTATGGGTATATGGTAGTAATGTCTCATTCAGAGATATAACATAGTAATGACTGATTTAGAGAGCTTACACATCTTTTACCTTTATCCTTCTACACACGCAGTGATTTCTAGCACATTCCATCTACTGAATATATACGACATAACCTCCTGCTGAGGCTCCCACTCAGGCAGGCCTGGAAAGAGAAGTTACATAAGCACATGGCTCTGCTCCTATGGTGTGAGGGAGGGGGAAAGCACCCTTCAAATGTCTCCCATATCCATCTCCAGCCTCACTGGGAATTGGTACACAAGTCGATGAGCCCAGATTGCCTTTGATCATCATCAGAGGCACAGAGGATTTCGGCTTGCTTCTATATCCGGGGCTTTTTAAGAGCCAGAGCTTAGCGCTGTAGGGCCCTGGGTGTGAGAGACTACAGGGGCCTCCTCCCTACGGTCTCCATGCCTTCCTCTCTGCCCTCCCACATCTACCCCCCACATCTACCCCCCCAACCCGGGTCCACCCCAGAGTAATACAGCATGACCCCGTTGTCGGGACAGACCTCGCCTTGTTCACACAGTCCAATGGAGGAGCTGATGTCAGATTTGAACCCCCTTTAAAGATTGGCCCTTGACTGAGAGGCAGAGAGGGGTGTCTAATACAGAACCATGGAGACGGAGTGTCACATGACCTTGATGAGAGTTCTTGAGTTAGATTCTTCCCGGTAGAGCTAATCAATGAAGCTGGATCTTCCAATTACATGAAGGTCCATTCACGCTTATCAGACCGAAATAATTGTCCACTGTAGTCTTTCAGAGACGCGTCTGCTTGTATGCATTGAATGCCATGTTAACTGTGGAAACAATCTACGCTTGTGAGAACGTGTGGGTGTACTGTACAGTTCACTGTAGAAAGCATTATTGGTAATTTGATTTTATATAACTATCTTAACGCTCTCGTTCACTTTATGCTTTTTCTGTCTATGTGTGTGTCTATATGTAAAGTATATACATACACACCATATGGCCACAAGTATGTGGACACCCCTACTAATTGTTGAGTTCAGGTGTTTCAGCTACATCCATTGCTCACAGGTGCATAAAATCCAGCACAAAGCCATGAAATTTCCTTAGACAAACATTGGCAGTACAATGGGTCGTTCTGAAGACCCCGGTGTCTTTAAACGTGGCACTGTCATAGGATGCCACCTTTGCCACACATCAGTCCATACATCTTCTGCCCCTCAAGCTCTTCTGTGAAGATCTTGTACGAAGTGCGAAGTGGTAGGCATACCACCATGCGAAGTGGTGGGCATACTCACGGAGCGGTGCCGCCAAGAACCGAAGCGCGTAGCTGTTAAAGATGCACTCACTGCAGAGTGGCTGACTCCCTCTGGAAGCTACGTCAGCGCTGTCATTCAGGAGGTTCAAGGAAAGGCTTTCCAAGGCCGGGCAGTTGTACGCAAGCCTCTTAACAACATGTGCAATGCCAAGCCCCAGCTGGAGGGGTGTAAAGCACGCCACCACCGGACTCTGGAGCAGCGGAAACGTGTTCTACAGAGGGATGAATCACGCTTCACTATCTGGCAGCCTGGTGGAGAAATCTGGGTGTGGCAGTTGATACCTAGTTCCAGCGAAGTTAAAGCTACAGGATACAATTAATTGGAACGGTGATTGTGAGCCAGGCCTTCTAGTCCAACATCAGTGCCTGACCTCACAAATGCTCTTTTGGCTGAATGGGCCATTCCCACAGAGACACAACATCTTGTGGAAGGCCTTCCCAGAAGAGTGGTGGCTGATATATTATATATATATTTGTAAATGAATAGACTTACTACTGGCCTTAGTTCAATTTTTTAGGTGCCTAATACTTTTGCAGAGTACTGTGTACAGTATATATACATATGTGTGCATATATATATATAGATATATATACACATGTATATACTGTATCCTATTTGTTTTTAATAAGTGATATCACCAATACTGATGGAATATGGCAACCGTACTACAGTATTTGAATGCCCTTTGGAAACCTGGTCTATTAAACCCCCCTTTTGCTGCTTTAACTATCTGTTAGGGAGGCAGTGCCATCTGCTGGTTAAGGTTTTAAATCCTTTCAATGACACTTCCCTGTGTTTCCTACAGGCCAGACATCTCCAGTGAAGAGCCTGAAGCCTGTGAGTAGAAGCAAACACTGTTCAATGACATTGTTCTGGTCTTGGCTGTTGGATACCCAGCCACTTCACCCTAACTTTCATATATAGTGCAGTCCATAATAATGTATACAGGTTTGCTGTTTTTTCTCTGTACTCCTTGGAATATCACTTCGGACAATGTGGTTAAAGTTCAGACTGACAGCTGTAATTTGAGGGTATTTTCGTCCATATCAGATTACATTTTGTATCCATTTCGGTACCAATCAATCAAGTGTATGTAAAAGCCCTTTTAACAACAGCAGTCACAAAGTGCTTTTACAAAACACCTGAAAGTACAGTGCCTAGGGAGAAACCAGGCTCAGATGGGTGACCAGATCTCTTATGGCTGTGCCAAGTGATGTTTTAAGAGTACAAGTATAACTAGAAAATGTACAATTACAAGCTGTGTACTGGATAACTAACAGTACTGGCCATTGCCCAAATTCAAAAACAAAGATATCTCCCGCATAAAAAATACTGAATAGCTGGCTAAAAGGTAGCAAAATCATTTCAGCCTAAAGTCCCATGGTTGAAGTTAAAGCCATTTCATTGTCACTGCATAAACAGTACAGTAGCTAGCTAGCATTTCCTGCAAACTTCAGATCTGGCAGCCTAATTTTGGAAACTTTGAGTAACGTAGCGTTCAGTTTGGCAAGCTACCTATCGGCCAGTGTGGCTATATTTTTCCCACAAAAACACAAATATTTCCTAAACCTTGCAACAAAACCTTCTACAAAATAGCAATGCAATCAGAAAACAAGATGCACATTGTGATACCTGTCATGTCTCTGTAGTGCAAGAACTGTAGGAGGAGTTAGGGTGGCTGTTATAATAAATATATAAATATATATGTGAGATTACATTAAGTGATTACTTAATGAATAAATTCATATGGGCTGTGTCCAGAGTCTATAAAACCTAAGCTAGCTCAGAAGCATGACCAGATAGGAAGGACAAAGACCGTCAGAGGGAGGGATGGGTTGAGAAGGGGGTCAGCAGAGTGGCAGCTGGAATCGTCAGGTATTGTCTTGATACAACACATCCAGGAGGGCTCTGGACAAGGTCTCCAAGACCTCATGTCCTCTTATGTTGAAATGGAAACAGGAGACAAAGAATAATTAGAGAGCAACCCTACTCCCCCGGCACAATAATATGGCGGCATAAAACCTTTTGTCTGAGATGGGGGGGTACAGTGACACTGTGGCAATAATGGGGGATTGTTATTGTTACTCTATTACCTCTGTTGCCTTTTATTTTTTGTATGTTGTATTTTACAGTTTTGTTAAGCTGGAATAGATATGACAAGAAGATGTCCTGAGGAAGTTCTGTCATAGTTAGTTTTATTTCCTCTTCGAACTGCTTAAATACCAAATATGGCTTTGAAAAGGAAGACACCATCTGACCGCATTCAGTGCAGTCTTGCCATAGTTGGTGTGAATAAAGAGTTTTGGCCGTCTGAATCCAGAAGCCTTCTTGCATCTCCAAGTCTGGCTGATTTTCGACGCATTTAGAAATAACAGCACATTTTGTTCATCCTCCCCCCATTTAAGGGTACCAAAATGATTTGTACAATTTACTTTACTGCTGCCTCTTATTATTATTAGGCTGACCAGAATGTGTCAGTCACCAACTTGGAGGTACGTGTGGATGTGTCAGTCACTACCATGGAGGTACGGGTGGATGTGTCAGTCACATCCCTGTTCTACAGTGGCTGGACTGCAAGGGGCAGAAACACTAGTCATCCTAATAAAAACACAAATTCAAAAAGACCCTGAAGAGCCCAGCATATAGGGATGTCTGTGGGTCTAAGACTACACACAGCAAAGGATTTGCCACCAAGTACTCAATGTGACAACTATTAATTACATTTGTACAATTACCTTTGTCCCCTTTGAAAGGGGTTGGTTATGTGTAAATACCCTCAAATTAAAGATGGCAGTATGCACTGTAACCTCTTAATCATTGTTTCTAATGTTCTGGAGTTAAGAGCAAAAAGGAAAAACAAATCTGTCTTTAAGCCTCGACTTTAAGCCTTTCGTCCACCAAGCTATCCAGCAAGCCCTATTGCGGCACATCAACACCTAACTATTTGAATATTGATTGTTTTACATGGCCTCATTTTTGTTTTCTTTGAAAATGTAAAACAGAGCCTACACCACTGTATGTTAGGATGGCAGCTGTAACGAATAAGCCTCTCAGTGACAAAGAAAACTCTTCTTTAAACTGTACATGGCAAATTATATTTAAATCCCATTTGTCATTAGTTTCTTATTTAGTTTGCGGGTGTATTTTCAAAGCAGTATGAGAACTGGCTGTGGAATTAAACTATCATTCTTTTACTATTCAAATTGACATGATATCCTGTGCTGTGAGATGAGGAGCACTGTGTTCAAACTCTGTGTGGCTGTGGGTCTTTGTCCCTGTCAGAGGCAGGAGATGACTGCTAGCACGGAGACTCTGGACTGTGCCTCCCAGGCCCTCCCCTACCACTCCAACACCTCCACCCTACGCAGTGACTCCCCTAAACGGGACGCCACAGAGGTGTACCTGAAGTCCAAGGCACTGATGGAGAGCAAGCGTGAGTGATGTCCATAGATATACTGCAGTCTGGTTTTAGAGGAGGGCAACCGGCCTGAATGAGTTCAATTCCATCACTCTCTTGTGGATGGATGCGAGTGGGTACATTGGTTGTGTTCATGGTGCCTCTACATTTGGGTACCCTGTATCAACGTGAGCTACAACAAGCGAGTTGACTCAGTTGATTGGATGTCTGCGGGGTTGCTCACACTCCTAACAACCCACTTAACCTGGCCCACAGAACCTTACACCAAAGACCTGGACGTGTTCATCAAAAGAGACCAGGAGACTGGCTTTGGCTTCCGTGTTCTCGGAGGAGAAGGTCCAGAGCAGCCAGTGAGTACTGAAGTATGGACTTAATGTTCTTAATGCTCCTTTAAATCGTAACTACTTTTTGCTGCTGTGTCTCCTAGAGGCATTGTTGGTTCTGTGTTCCTGACTCCTGATATAATGGGACTCCTCCTGGCAGGTGTATATTGGGGCTATCGTGGCCTTGGGAGCAGCTGAGAAGGATGGGCGTCTTAGGGCTGGAGATGAGCTGATAGGAATAGATGGCATAATGGTGAAGGGTCGCTCCCACAAGCAGGTTCTGGACCTGATGACCAATGCCGCCCGCAATGGTCAGGTCATGCTGACCGTGCGTAGGAAGGTCATCTACAGAGGTGGGGCACTCATTGACTTCTTGGAGCTGCTACACCTTGGTCACACACACACACAGACAGACACCTGCTATCCGTTCCATACTCTCCATTCCTTTCCATCAGACATGACCGAGGAGGAGGCCGGCCTGCACCAGACTCCAGCGGTGCTGAACGGCTCCCCCAGACTACCTCGGATCCAGATGCCCAGCCTGCTGGACCACGAGTCCTTCGACATCACGCTCCATCGCAAGGAAAGCGAGGGCTTCGGCTTTGTCATTCTCACTTCCAAGAGCAAGCCCCCGCTAGGAGGTGAGAATGGACCCGACGCCTAGAAACACTGTATGTCCCAGACACAGGCACACACATTTTACCTGCCTCGGGCAAGCTGGCAGATAAGTCTGATGATCAAAACACAGGCACCTGTCTCGGCTTGTTATTAAGTCTTTCAACGTACAGGACAATTTCTTGGAATCGTGGCTTGGTTTTTGCCCTGACGTGTACTGTAAAGTGTGGGAGCCTATATTAAAGCGTATCGGTCTTTCTAGGTCATGTCAATGAATGTGCGACTGAGGGACTTCAAGCTCTAGAGACATTACAAGGATGATGAAGGGACGTAGCATGCATCTGAGCTTAATCTGGAGTGTAATGGGAAAGGGTCTTGGGTAAGGGTGTTAGTTACTGTATTCAGTCAATAACAACAACATGGGAAGAAAGGGAAGGGGTCTGAATGTTCTCAGCAGGCTGCTAGAGACTGTGGTTTTGCTGTTGATAATGAGAGTCAGAGAGGCTTTCTCATTGAATGTATATCAGGCTATATGTGCAGAAAGTTCTCTCATTGTGAGAGGATTGAGGACAAGATGTCAACCATGTCACTGACATATGAGTTGGAGAAAGAGACTGTCAATCAATTTGCCCCAAAAAAGAGGGAAACACCTGACAACTCGATGCTGCCGTTCGCAGAGCAACTTTTAAGGCCTGCAAGCAGTTAACAAATGGTCTCCAGTCTCAATGTCTTGCAAAACAAAGGTATTAGGACATTCACCTCTGCCACCTCTCACACAAAAACACATCGCTCTCCTTTAGTTGAAGCTGGACCAAGCCACCGTATCTCCTACAGCCTGGTATAACCAATCATAAACGGGAAGAGAGTTGGTTGTTACTCCTTTACTACTGGGTGTATTACCGGGTGACCTCTCTCTCTCTCTGCAGTGATCCCTCACAAAATAGGACGCATCATCATGGGCAGCCCCACTGACCGCTGTGGTCTACTGAACGTGGGAG
>JACXGK010000704.1:30030-73381 GCA_016801125.1 Novumbra hubbsi
CCTCACCCTGGTCCCTGGGGACGGTAGGCTTTACCAGTTGTATATATCACCCGTAACATGGGACGGTTTTGGTGATGCTATTGCCAGTCATACACCAATTACTACTGGGTGGGGCGGTTGGATTATGTTTCCTATACAGTGTTGTGACTAATTGTGTGTTCCAGAATACAAGGGCCCTCCTTCTGGTGCCAGCTCAGCCAAGCAGAGTCCGGCCCCTCAACACCGAGCTATGGGTCAGAGCTCAGGCCTGCGGGACGAGCGGTAAGTCCCTGATCTAGCTCACTGTTACACCAAAACATGGATTAAAAATCATTTAGCAGAACAAATTGGATGACTTATCTTTGACACAATGGCTCAATGAGTTAAATGGCTTTGTTCTATGTGTCCCACCAGTGGAGACCAAGCTGTGCATTATTGAAGATATACATTAGTGTGACTGAATGCTGTTGTCTGTTCTAGTTATAACCTAGATCTGGAGGAGGAGAAAAGGGAGGAAGCCACCTGGGCTGACTGCAGAACTGTGCCTTTGAGTGAGCAGGGAACCTTGTGTGTCACAGGCCCCAAACAGGCAAGGCCCATGTCGTTATTATGGTCACATGAATCTACTCATTTATTCTTCTTTTCCATTTCCCTTACTTTTGTTTGTTTGCTCACTATGGGTAACGGAGGCGGAGTCAATCTAAGAAGATCCAAAAACGCTGCGTTGGTTGTCAGGCACGTGCACAAATAGACCCCAAGAGGAACCCTTGTCCCCTCTCATTCAACGCCCTGTTAGTGGTTTCGCTGTTGTGCGTCACTCGCTACCATGACAGCGAATCAACGCACACGCGGCACCTCTGTCTTGCAGCAGAAATCCTGGGAGGAGCTTCTTTTTTTTTACTGATTTGGCACATGCCTCTTTCTTCCTGTCCTCCAAAATGTCCGTGCACATTTCTGTTGGTTGTGGGCAGACAGGACAAAATACCAACCATGGAAAACTTCTTCTTAGATGATATAGGTGCATCTATCGTCACGGTTTCTGTCTACCTTTTTACCTTTTCAATTAAGATGTGACATTCCTTAGCATGGATGTGGATGATTACAGACAGACCATTTAGTTATTTCATCGAGAGGGTTGAGTTAATGACATAAACTACTTTTGAACAGGCTTCAGATACTTCAGGGACGACTACATTTCCGAAAGAAATCATGGCTAGCCAATGTTTTTTTGTTTTTTTTACCCTAGGTTTGTTGAGAGGTTATTGTAAGAACCATAAATCATTCAGCGTAGCAATGGGATCTTGGAGGAACTGTAGAGTGGGCGTGTGGCTTTGTAGGGGCATGTTTTAATAACGATTTTTCTTTGGGGTCAGACATTAAATAAAATGTCATAACATGTTAAAAGGGATTTTCTCCCTCAGGGACCCTTAGTGATTTTAGGTCACTAAGATTTGTCCCACACATAATTGGCCAGAAGGGGCAAACGCAGTATATGCAAAGGCCAGCATGATCTGAAAAAGACATGTAGTTACGTTTTATTTAATTTTGCAACGCAAATTTTCCCCGGCAATACTAGCTGAGGAATAATGTATTTGCTCTAATAAATGGGATAGGGAACAGGTCTTACAGGTATTACTTGACAGTGTTCTAGCCTGACTGATGAGAGCATAGTGTGTCACGGACAACAATGTCTCGCAAAGGAAGCGTGTCTCGCATAGAAGGCTTAACGTGAAAATGCAGGCTTAGAAAATATGTACATTTACGTCATGTGAAAGCAGTCTCCCGCAGCCGACATTCGTCACATCAATATAAAAAACCCCACTGAACTGTCATCATTGCCAGGAATACTCTTGCATCATATGTGTTTGTATGCAGTCTGGAATAATCATACATAAAAGACTGCCGAAACACAATATTTTACATCAATAATATTATCAACAGGAGATGACAAGATGTAACACAAATTAAATATATGTATTGCGAAGCAAAGAACAAACTACACTCAATGGGTACGCATAACGTTATTAAATATGTATGGAATGAATGGCTAAATAAATACATGTTCAAAACAACTTACAAATAAAAAAAATGGCATCATATTGCAACTGCAAAACAGGCCTCGTGATGCGGAATATGTTACTGGCTTTCATCGGCGTTCAGTTTAATAGAGGATCTAAGTGGCGTTACAATGTTCTCCATTCTGGTACTACACGAAGCCAAAATTCGTTTCAGCTAATTCATTCGTTCCAGCTACTAAAGCCATATCTGCATTGATTTTAGTATTTTTCAATGACTAGAAAAAAACAAGCTATAGCATACCAGGTAGCACCTTGTAGGGTGAACTTTACTCAGCAGGCTACATGTGTCCGATGTTGTTTATAGTTTAAAAGTGGACAATACAATGACTTTGTTATTATAGCCTAAACCAAAACTATGCTATTAAAATGGGCATTTCACCCTATGCAAATAACAGACCCTTCCAATCTGTATCTTGAAGAACACGAGTCTGTCTATTTATATCTGCCCATCGCGGAGCTGTGAAAGCAGAGTATTTGAAACTGTTCAAACGTTGTATTTGATTATATTTTTTAAATTAGGCAACATGAGCATACAAATTGTTATATATTTTACTTGCCAATGAAGTTGAAAACGTAATGAAATGTATAAAGTTAAACAAATCAACCTTGCTTGTTTTTAATTCCCTCGCGGGTATTGTGACACCGTGTAGTTATTCGAAGCCCTATAAAATAGCAGGGGGAGTGGTGAAATCTCCATTGCGCACCGCTCTGGTATAGTGAGCGCAAAGCTCACCAAATAGCTTCGACAAAATAGTCGAATTATTATAAACAACAGATTTACCTCATGTGAGTGCAATTTACCGACAGGTTAACGCTCCCTAACTTTGTCACATGTGCACCTCGTCATGCAGGTAGACTGATTTCTCAACAGCATTTATCCAATTCGATTGTGGAGGCTGTTTTGGTGGTGTATTATAGCAAAGGGTTTGACACCTCTTTGGGCGGTGTTGGCGCTATAGGTTCTACTTTGCTCATTTATTTATTGGTGGGACCTATTTGACCTATTCGGTATATCCTTTCTAGATTTCTGGAGGGTTTATAGGCAATATTGGACGTGGCTCATAGTGAAAGACAAAACTGGTTAATGAAATACAAAGTAATGTAACAACAGTTATGTAATCCACCCCCCCTTGTGTAAGATAAACATAAAGATAGGATCAATATATAGGAAGCAACATATTTTTACTATATTCTTTCTATGAAGGACTATGTGTGGTTGGATCTCCCAAGAAAGACTCTGCCCCCAGGCGAAATCGACAATTAGTGACCTCATTCATAATGTCATAGAATTGTGGTTACATTTGCTAAACTTATTATGTTATTGTGTTTGTATGTGCGTATGTGCTTGCATTATTTACCCGTGCGAACACACGCGCCATGCAGGACTGTATCACGGTGGAGCTGGACCGGGGACCACGGGGCTTTGGCTTCAGTCTGAGGGGAGGCACTGAGTACAACATGGGCCTGTACATACTGAGGCTGGCTGAGGAGGGACCTGCTCTGCTTGATGGGAGGATCCACGTAAGTCTGATCCCTGGTGCCATTGGAAGAATCCCCACATCTTGTTGTTTGTGTAATTCATGTCGTCATTTCTTTCAGTAGATTAAAACATAACATGAAATGTTGGATGTTATATAATCTATATTGCGTATATCTCTGCAGGTGGGAGATCAAATAGTGGAGATTAATGGAGAGCCGACCCAGGGTATAACCCATACCCGGGCTATTGAGTTGATCCAGGCTGGTGGCAGCAAAGTTCTCCTACTGTTAAGACCCGGGCAGGGGCTGGTACAAGACAATAGTATGTATACAAAAGTCTATGTTGACAAGCTGTGATGTGACATCTTGGATGATAGTTTATGGTTGTTTGAGGTGGTAGTGTTAAACCATATGTAGATTAACATCAGTTGAAACCAATGGCTTGCCCACATATTTAACTCATTATTTATCCCTGTTATATACTTGACGTATGTTAATTTATCTACCCTGAATTTGAAATGTCACACACGTTGAGTCCCTGATTGTAGAGTCCTGCACAGGTCAGGTTTTTGCAAACATTTATTTTTTATTCTTTGAACACTTTCTCATGTTGAAAGGGAATTTAATACATTGCAAACACTATTTTTCATGAATGTAGAATTTTTCCATGGCCCGAAGTGTTACTCATCAACTTAATATTAAATATTACAAGTCTTCCTTCATTATGTTGTAGTCCTATATAACATTTCTCTCATCAGTTTTTGCAAGAATATTGTATTATTTTATATTAAATTTTACACTTTCCTTAAATCACTTAACACCCTGTTCGGTTGTAGAAGTTCTTGAATTAAATTGCCCCTTGCCACCATTACATCAGGTTGGGTTTAATCTATTATTCATTGTTAGGCAATATTATATGGAAAATTAATCACGTTTCATAATTAAATACGATTTTTAATTAAGTTCAAAGCCTGGTGAAGTGGTCATCATCATTCGGACTGAATATTGCTCATTCACAGAACCATGTCTCATTTTCCACCCTGTTATCGCCCATTCTTAACCGAGTGTAAAATGCATCAACAGGGTGGGTACAAATACATCTTATTAAATGACCTATGTCCCTAGATAATGTTTTATGTATGTTTAGACACTTTGTGTTATGTTAAATTAAAATTTGTAACATTGCTTCCCACCCTATTGATTACACTTTCTACCCTGTTAAGTTATAGAAAATTATTTATTAACCAAACCATCAAATGTTATGTATATTTTTTAGTTAACTTGTAGAGATGGTTCACATAAACATACAGAAATGTTGACCAAATTCTAAGTGCTTGGGTTTAACCAATTGCCTAGGTTCAAATGGAACTGCATACTAGGAATGACCCCAAACCAGTTTTCTTTTGTTAATCATAAGCGGGGAAAAACAAAGGTACTGTACTGGATGCGGGACTCTACTGTGCTGTGGCTGTTTGTTGTTTCATTAATGCAGGCTTATCGGCCTTCTCTAACGGCCTGCTTTTGGTGCTTCCTCTTTTGCCTGTGCTGCAGGTGATAGGGTCCCTTCTTCTATGTGCTACTATACAAACGAACACCACCACTAACCACCTTACTGTTTTTACCGGCCTGTCATCTTTTACCTTGGTAATTTCTCTAATTTTTTCTATTGCTTACTCCTATCACCTGTGCTCACTACAGAATCCGAATTCAGCCATTTTACTGTCCTTGTTACTCTGATGGGGATATATAAACATCTCTGAATATCTTTTATTTCTAGGTAAATTGGATCCAAACCTCTCTTCTCCCACACATTTTAGTGCAACTCTCTCCCAGGCAGCACCCCTCTCTTCACCATTCTCCGCCTGCACCTCCGTTTCTGGTTCCCACACATTTTCAAGTGAATCCCCCGACTGGAAATCCCTTCCCCTCCAAACTAGCAGGGGGATTGGATCTCTGGAGTGGAATGGAGAGCAGGCAGACATGCAAGCAGAAAGGCAGTCACACAGGTCAGGCTATACAAGGTTTAACTGCTCCAAGGAGTCTGGCTGCCCAGAGAAAACAGGTGAAATAGTAGCTAAAGCCAAAGAACGCTCACACAATCTCCAAAAAGCTGAGAGAAAGACCCAGGAAGAACTATCAAGCAAGGATGACACCCAGAAGTCCCCTCGAGAAAGACGAAAAGCCTCGTGCAATGCAAACATAAAGAAACAGTCGGGACAGCAGAGCACACCAACAGAGCCTTTCAGGAAGGAGCACTTTTATAAAAACCCAAAGGCAAAAAAGGTTGATTCCAAGGGCCGGAAAAGCACACAGGATGGTGAGAGGGGAGGGGAACCTTTCAAGGCCACCCATGAGCAGGACAGTAATGATAGTAGAGTGGTGACAGAGGCAGGAAATCATAGGCAAAACACTCTGGATGTGGAGGCAAGGACAGATGTTCTCAAGGTGACATGGGAGAATAGTGAAGTAAAAAATGGAGACAAGGGAACAGAAATACGCAAAGGGGAAATTAGCAAAAATGTGGCTTACACAAAAGATAAAAAGAGTGGAAAAGAGGTTATGCCCTTTCCCATGAAAGAAAGTACCAGAAATGACACAGAGGGCTGTTTAACAGAGAGGATCAGGCAGGACAGCATGTCCAATCCAAAGGGGATTCAGGTGGATCCACAGAGCCAAACGGGTACCATTAGCCCTGGTCCCTGGGTGGTGCCCAGTTCTGCCAGAATCCTATCCCAGGATGAGGTGCTGCGTGACCCCCCTTACTGATATAGTATGAAGAACCCTATGTAGAAACGCCATGGCAAAGACTATTTGATCTTGTGTCATGTCTAGGTTGTTAAGAGGTCTTTTTTAACCTCTAAATGGACTTTAACATTGTGAATGGCATGAATTGCCATTGCTTCCTATCTTTCCCCCTTATGTGCTGCTTCAGAAATCTCTAATCTGGGTTGTGTGCATGTATGGCATGTTCTGGGCGTTGCAAGTCAATGACGCATCAAAAATATTGCCAAATCTGCGATGCCTTGTGTAATGAATATAAACCATGCCTCACCCATTACTACGGAAGGACTTTCTCATATGCAACCAAGGGGGAAGGCCTCACAACTCACTGAAAGGGTGTCTGTCGTAATGGTTTTATATTCTTGTTGGAGATTCAAACTGGCCTTTTGATATGGCAAATGTTATACAAGGGATTTGCTCAACTGCATGCAGTTCATACCTTATCTTTATTTTTTTTGCACATTCTTCCCACTCCACTGAGGATGGTTCTTTTCCTTATGTGTAAATAACATTGCTGAAGTTCTGACCTGTAGAGATTTCAAACATGTAGAGATTTATAGAGATTATCAGAAATCATTAGCTTTATTCTGAACTGTTTTAAACATGAAAACAAAATATACGGTATTACACAAGACCAGAAACATGTGGTTGGAGATATTGTTTGCCATGTGTATGATAAACTATGTGTAACTTATTGAAATTATAGTCTAATATTCTGTATGTATACTATATTTATCCATACTGAGCCATTCCATGTTTTGACATAGAGTACAAAGGTAAATCCTGAATCATTTTGCACCATCAAATGTATTTGAATAGTAACAACTGCCATGGGTCTTTATTTTGATTAAATATACACAGTACAGAACAACATACACTGACTGTCTATGTATTAGACGTTGCCATTGCTCCAAATGTGTTATCTTGTGAAACATCATCTTTTAATGAAACCGATATTTAGTTTGGAATATATAGCACTAAATATGGATTATATATTAATATGGCATACTTAGCACTAAACCTTTATTTTGTAGCATTGCAGCATAACTGTGTTTTTATTTTATTTATGAGAACGTTTAGATACTTTAAAAATAACCATATGTGATGCTTAACATTGTTGCCAGGTTTCTGTACAATGCTACAAGCACTGATTTTGATTTGTTACCCATCTGTCAACCTTATTGTTTAACTACCAGTCTAATGTCTCTTGAATAAGTTTGCTGTTGAAGGCCATTATCATAATGTCAAATTGTAGCTTTTGGATGTTTCTATGTGATTGTGTTAAAACATTACATTGAGAAATGGGTTTTGTCAAATGCTTCAATAACTCTGTTTTCCCACATCCTGTAGTTTGGATAAAGATGTGTTTATAACTGAGCTCAGGGAATGCAATAAAGTAGCAAATGCTTCAGTGTGATAAAGTTCAGATGTCAGAGACAGATTTCACCAGATATCAACAGTGCTCAGAAATAGCTCTAGTGTTCTTTGAAGCTACAACTTGCAAGGAATTAGATAGTTGATTTCATATATTTACAATGTCTATTGTTTTCTTCATTCTTGTATGCCCCTCATATCAATTTATTCAGAATCTCATATCTTGGTTTGTATCATAATGTGGCCTTTATTTTTTTTCATTAGATAAAATCATTGTTGTCTCTACATGATGTTGGTACAATAGTTGTAAATGTATATATATTGTACAGCACCTTTATAAATACTTGCAGAGTGCTCTTTCGAGATGAAAATAGAGATATATAAATTGCGCCATTATTTTTTTATGTAAACAAAAATGTAAAGTGGTTTAAAAGAAGATTACATTGACGTGGTGTTCTGTTCATGCACTGAAAAAAATAAAATTTTATTGATAACATGTATATTATGCGGTGGTCCAGGCATTGCAATTTCTAAGATCCTTGGCTCCACTGTCTTGATGTTTAAGTCTTTGGAGATGTTTGGTAATGGTGTAGCAGCAGATGTTGCCAATAATAGCAAAACTCCTTTCAAAAATCTGCCAAATGAATTCAGCCATAATGTCAAATAAGTTACACTGCATAATATATGGCAAAAGTTATACATTTGTAATACTTGTTTTGGTTTTTACTTTTTGCAACACTAGCAAGCAATATATCAGAAAAATGGCACAGAACAAGAAAAATGCTGTCAGTATTCAATTGAATACCTTAGTTATGGCTTTGTACCTTCTCCAACCAATGCACATCGTCCAATGTGTTTATTGTGGGAAAATGTTTATTTTCAAATCAAACCCTCACATCTGAAGGAGCATCTTACGAAGATCCACCCAAACAAGGCTCTCAGGGAGCTCAAACAGAAGCATGGTAGGGGCACCATCAGCAGTCTCTTTGTCAGGAAAAGCAGCCGAAAACAATGGTGGGCGTCCTACATTGCTGAATGGGATGGATTTCAGCCATTTACAATTGGAGAGAAGTTGGTGCTCCCTCTACTGTGCCTGAGTGCGACCCCGCACGTGCTAAAATCCATCCCATTCAGCAATGACACCTGTGGCGTGCAGAGTGATGAAATGGGTACTGATATAGGGGAGCAGCTGTGTGCCATCCTGGGGGACTCCCTTGCCTTTCAGCCTGATGAGACAACCACTTGTTTTAAGGCCTCCAGTAGTGAGGAGATGGCAGAGGATTTTGTGTTTTATAAAATATCTGGAAAACAGACATGAAGGGCCAGACCATTTATAATGTGCTTCATGCGTATCTAAAGGAAAAGTCCATCACAATTACAAATATCCTTGCATGCGCCACTGGTGGTGCCTTCTCCATGGTTGGCAGGTACTGCAGGCTTCTCTGCTCTTCTGAAGGAGCAGGTTCTGCTGTACGTTGTGTCTCACACAGCCACAACCTTGTGACCAAGTGCTCTCCACGAGTCTCTCAATGTCGCAGTCAAGGCAGTTAACAACATAAAAGCACATGCCCTGACAGAATGTTCCTACAGCTGTGCTGGAAAACGACGATACAATTGACCATCTTCTTCACACTGAGGTCTGCAGGCTTTTAAAGGGACACTGAAGTTGGCACTGACAATGGTACTGCATTCACTACATCGTTTTTGATATTGTTTGTATTTTTGTTCATGCTGCACTGTCACTCAATCAGCACTTTTGAAAGTTTGTTCACCGAATACAGACCTTTACTTACAGGAGTGCTTGCTTTGATTCCTTTGTCCTGCTGCCAATTAGTTTACCAATACACCAACAGAGGAGAATGAAGAAAGTGAAACGTTCCTTTTTAGATCTTTGACAAGATACTGCAAACGGCCGTTACTGAGCAACTTACTCACAAATGTTCAATACCTGGACAATAAAATGGACAAACTACATGCCCAGATTAACTTCCAGTGGTAATTGTGGTAATTTTACTGATCTGATGTATTAATTGATAATCCCCAGTATATGTTTAGTTAAGTATTGCATACTTGAAGAGACTATGGACAAGTAAGAGGGTTGTTAGAAGTGTTCAAATTGTCATAAACCTGGGAAGTTCTGGTCTTTCACTGTGTCTGATTGATGTCTGATTGTTTGGTATCGTTGGATTCAGTGTACTTCTACTCTTTAACCATCTGTTCTAACTATCCGTTCATCTCTTTGATAAACTTAGGAATGTGGCCAGGAAGAAGGGCCCATGTGGGTAAACTGCTTAGGACAGGTTGAAGAATGACACGGGTTGTTTACCCTGGATGACTATGTAAATATTTTGCCTTCACCTGATTTGTATAAGTATTGAATATATTTCCAAATGTCTCCAGAGACACTTCCCTGTTACCTTGAAGGTTATTCTTTATCACGGCTGTTGTGCGTGGCGAAACCAAGTGCAGACATTTTGAAAGTAAAGGGTGATTTATTTCCACAAAACACATCACACGAACTACACAGCTAAGTAAACAAAAGGTGCTGGAGTAAACAGCATAAAAACAGGACAATAACTATACATGAAAACAACAGCGAACTTACAAACGAAAGGTGTAGCGTATCCACATGAATTGGGAATAAACAAGACAAACTGTGAACGTTGTTGCCACGAACAGAACAAACAATCAACCACACCTATTGTGTGGCTGTAGCCTAACCTAAGTAGGCTCCCCAATCAGAGTCAACTGAACACAGCTGCTCTGACTGGGGAGCCCACAGCGGCATAGCGAGGGCTAGAGGCCTCTCTAGGTGGCATGCCCTGACTGCGAGCCCCAAAGCATAGAGTAGGCTAGGGGCTCCCAGCCAGGACATGACATTCTCATTGAACTGTTAGTTGTGCAAACAGGTTTTCCTCTTTCTTACCTACAGCCGTGGCAAAAAGTTTAGAGAATGACACAAATATACATTTTTACAAACTGCTGCCTCCGTTTTTATGATGGAAATGTGCATATACTCCAGAATGTCATGAGAAAGGATCAGATGTTCCTTTTTGCCATGAAAAATAACTTGTATTTCAGGCCTGCCACAAAAGGACCAGCAGACATCATGTCAGTGATCCTCTCGTTAACACAAGTGAGGTGAAGACTTTTGGAAGATGGCCTGGTGTCAAGAAACTCAGCAAATAAGCCACTTATCTCCAGGAAAAACATCAGGGCCTGACTCATATTCTGCAAAAGGTACCTGGACAGAAAAGCATCCTGAGACCATTTATATGTGGGGTTGCTTCTCGGCCAAGGGAGTGGGCTCACTCCCAACCATCCAAAAACAGTTTGGTGACAAACAAAGTCTTTTCCAGCTTGATGGTGCACCTTGACATAAGGCCATAGTGAAAATTCTCAGGGAACCTCAAGAGGCAGGTGCTCATACAAAAACCCACAAATTCTGACCATCTCCAAGCAAGAATTGGTTTCCATTAATTATGCAAGAATGGGCTCCCATCAGTGAGGATGTTGCCCAAAAGTTAATTGAAAGCATGCCATGGCAAAATGCAGGGGTCTTGAAGAAGAAGGGCAGACTTTTTGACTAGAATATTGATTCTTTATCAATCTCCCTCGGTCTGGGGCTCCATGCAAGATCTCACCTCGTGGAGTTTCAATGACCATGAGAACAGTGAGGAATCAGCCCAGAACTACACGGGAGGATCTTGTCAATGATCTCAAGGCAAATGGGACCGTAGTCACCAAGAAAACAATTAGTAACACAATACGGACTGAAATCCTGCAGCGCTTGCAAGACCCCTCTGCTTAAGAAAGCACATGTACAGGTCTG
The DNA here is from genome assembly GCA_016801125.1 of Novumbra hubbsi. Lineage (NCBI taxonomy): Eukaryota > Metazoa > Chordata > Actinopteri > Esociformes > Umbridae > Novumbra > Novumbra hubbsi. Next base: position 41,554 of record JACXGK010000704.1, read on the forward strand.
TCTGAAGTTTGCCAATGAACCTCTGAATGATTCAGAGGAGACCTGTGTGAAAGCGGTGTGGTCAGATGAGACTAAAATCGAGCTCTTTGGCATCAACTTAACTTCCCATGTTTGGAGGAGGAGGAATGCTGCCAATTACCCCAATAACACCATCCCCACCGTCAAATATGGAGGTGGAAACATTATGCTTAGGGGGTGAGAAATTGCCCTGCCCAGGGCAATTTCACAGCATCAAAGGGACGATGGATGGGGGGTGAGAACCTCCTTCCTTCAGCCAGGGCATTGAAAATGGGTCGTGGATGGATATTCCAGCAAAACACATGGCAAACAAAGGAGTGGCTCAAGAAGAAGCATTGAGTAAAATGCAAATAAATGTTATTTGAAATTAGTTTTTCTGGATTTATTTTTGTTATTCTGTCTCTCACTGTTTAAATAGACCTACCATTAAAATAGAGCTACCATTAAAATTGTAATGTGTAGGACAAAAATCAATAATCTCACTAATACTTGTATGTATTTTTTGCTTTCAGTTGCATTTTTTTTCTAATATTCATTGCAAACTTTTCTTTTGAGCTTTGCTATAAAAATTCCCTATTGAAAAAATAAATGTTATAATGTCCTAAAGAGACGCTTTTCCAGATATGCCGCAATGTATTGTAGGTATTATGATTATTATGAGTCATATTACTTCAGGTTGTCACTACATCCAACTGACCAATAATGTTACCAGATACGCCCCGTTACCACGCCCTTCACCCCCCATGAAGTTTGCAACAATTGTATCACATTCGCAAATACAGACAAAATATCAGCGAAAAGTTACAAGATATGTATATTTTTCGCATGACCTATTATTAATATTTTGCAATTTATATACTTGTTAGCAATTTTATATTCGATATTCACTTAATTTTACTGCGGTTCCTAAAATTCCTTTGCAATTGCATGTGACCTAAAAGTAACCCCATACTGTGAAGTCACATAATTAGACACTTGTCAACACACTAACTATAACCAGTTCATGTGATGATCATTTGGGGGAAGGCAGGTTGAGGTAGCTGAGATAAAGACACAAATAAAGATTAGTAAAACTGACAGAATAGTTTCTGTAGAAAGTATTTTTTAAGGACATAAGGAATCACAGCCTGGCAAAGGCTCCATCAACAGTGGGATTTTAGTTGATAAATGACAGCACGTTTAATGGTTCACATGTGGAGATCAATGGTAAGTTAACTGTCCTTGTTAGGACAATTATTTTAATTCTACTAGGAACTTATACCGTTTTTTGAAAATTGAACATTCATGCCCTTCGATACGTTTCTAGGAATTATTTCTCAAAATCTTGTTTTAAAATATTAAACAGAATGAAAGTGAGAGTATTGATCAGGGGTTTAAATACTTTTGTAAGGCACTGTATTTGTTTGTTTTTACTTTTGCCACGTTGCTAGATGACAAAGAGGTTTCGCAAGTGTTTCCTCGTTTATAGCACAGTGAAACAGGAAGTTATAAGAACCACTGTGACAGTGTCAATACCTTTACATTGTCTTTTTGCTCATCTTTACCAACAAGACCAGAAATTCTGGAAAACACTACAGCAGACAGCAACAGTGAGAGAGACATTTGTTGAGAGCTAGATTTTTGCAAGCCAGATATTGATTGTATGACAGAGCTTTTAAAGATCTCCCTAAAGCAGATAGCCACACTTACTGCCTGGGAGCAGCAAACCCAGGTCCACACAATAGTGGCCCTTGTTCTTAGTGCCCATTTTCTCATCTCATCAATACTATTTCTGACTGACCAGATCAAGAAAAATATTACAATTGAGCTCTAGAAATAAATATTATTTTGTGATTTTTGGGAGAAGTGTAAATGTAAAATGCCACTACTTGCATTTTAGAGATACATTTGACCTGTACCCTAAATGCTTAGCATATGTGAACATCTAAAGGCCACCAAAAGGCAGGGATTGGCACTTGTCCTCAAGGGTGGTGACCTTGTAAATGTTTATAAGAATGATTACGAGCGGCTGTTTGTTAAGATAAGAGCAGGCTGCCAGAGTACCATACCGCCCTTCCAAGCAACAGAATGAAACGGAACGTTCCTGAACTTTCCTGCTAAATAAGTAAAAGGTAGATCACTGGAGATGTGGTTACATGTTGTCTGGCTTTTATATCAACCCACTGATGGCACCATTGATGGCAGATACAGTTTTTAAATTAAGCATATTAAGTATATATAAAGGTATTGCTAACAAATGGTCGTAGAGAAGCAGAAGCATGTGAAGATGTACAGATACCTCTGTGGATAAGGTACGCACCCATAAGAAAGAAAGCTAAGATCTGTTCCTGGATCAAGAGTTTTAAAGTGTCTTTCCTAAACTTGACAGGTATAGCAAAAGCAAGGTCAAAATAGCCTAAGAAGGAAGTGTCCTTCAGTTAAAAAGTAACTTTTCATTCCAAGGAATTTCAGTTGATAGCGATCAACATCTTGTACCTATTGTTCAGATACTTCTGTGTAACCATCAGAACTAGCTCATCTGATATGCAGTGCGCGGTGTAGTTCTTTAGAAGCTGGTTTTCCCAGACACCCCTAAACCTAGTCTGCAAGTGTGGAGTGAAGACTCCACAACAATTGAATTTACCCCAGTGTTTGAGGTATGAGGGCTGAAACCAGTGTAAACCAGGGAATGCTTTCAAGCCAATGCAACCCACATCTTTAGAGGCAGTCATAGCCCCAATATTGGACAGGTGTTAAGATCATATAATATATATTTTTGTATGTTTTGGAATAAACAAGACCTCAGTGTACTGTATGTCTATGTACCCCAAGGTTTTTGTAATGCACTGTACGCTGCCCACGATTTTGGATGTGTTCAACCAACTTTGCCCAGAAGTTATTTCAGTTACCCATAAATAACATTTATTGATGGTTTTGAATTAAATTTTGTATTTTTGTGTTTGGCAACCACAGCTCTCATTTTTGAGAGGAGAATGTACCAGAGGACAGAGATTGGTTGTGGATGGGAAAGGAAATAACAGAGAAAGGGAAAATACTTGTATGCTAGAGATTTCCCCTTATTTTTCTTTTAGGAGGTAACTGGAGAACACCCGTGAGTGGCTCTTACGTAACCTATCTTTTAAAGTTTTTAAATATGTTGTCAGGGAGATTGCTTACCATGGCAACAGTTCTGTTTTGGAGACATATCCACCAGTACAGTGGAGGTTCCACCCTAGATCAGTCTTGTTCAGGATATACATTTTCGAAAAGTATCCCAGACAAAGTATCTCATCATGGGTAAAAAAACAAAATGTGGATGGGGGCATACAATCACGAGTGTATGATAGCAAGAGATATGTTTATTCCTTCCAGTTCCTGACATTTGTGCCTTCCTTGAATAGCCATAGGAAGCATAGAAATTGATGACAGATTCAGCATATCCTATTTTTTATTGAGAAACAGTGTGTGACACAGAAAACTTAAATATGTCCACACATCACAAACAGATCATAGAATCACTATGTGATAGACCAATATCTGCTTAGTGGGTTTTCTTTTATTGGTAAATGGTGCGAAGCACGGAATGAGCCTTATGTGTAAAATGAAATTTCCTCAAGACGCAAAAGGCGCAACATTAAAAGAATGATACAGCAAACCACCAGAGTAAAAAAGCAACCGAACGAATAAACAGAAATGTATTTCTAAAGAAAACACTCACCAAGACAACGTCACGGGGAGGGCGGTCTATCTGCGCGTCTTGTTACGTCGACAATTCTGCTGGAAATTCTTTCATGTGGTGGCAGTGTAGTTTGGTTACAGTGGAACTGAGAATGTCAGTCAGCCAGACGGCGGTCTAATATTAGAGCGAAGTTTTTAGATAACGCATATATTCGAATGTATTACTTGCTTTATAATGTTTTATTCAACTTCGTGGACAAGCTGTATAAGCGTGATTTCGCTGTTCTCTATAACAAATGTAAATGGTGAGTTCATATTAGCCATATGTTGGTAACAAATTAGTTTTACGAGCGGTTGTCATTTTCGTCAGTTTTTTATTACAACATGTGCCTACTAGCTAGATACAGTACGTTTTTGCATGATACTTGATGTGGCTAGATATGTAACTATGTCAGTGTGTGTGAAGTTAACATTCCACTCTATCATTTCCACACAGCTCAATGTTTAAAACCTACAGGGAATGTTAATGTTATCCTAACTAATGATGCTCTCCTGAAGAACGATTTTCCCGAAGGCTCAGATGTCACTTTTGAGTGTGCCAATGGCTACGTAAAAGATTATGGATCAGAAAGTGTTACCTGCTCAAATCGCACTTGGAGCGTTCTGGAATTAACCTGTAAAAGTATGCGGCTTTATCTCTGAAATGTATATTAATTGTTGGTGATTAATTGTTTGTTGCCGACATTATCTAACTGATTATTCATTTCAGAGAGGGACTGCGGCCCCCCTCCGCCAAAGCCAAAGTTGAACTATGTGATCGAATCAGGCGGTACACTTTTTGGTGCGTTAGCAAGAGCATATTGTGATAAAGGGTGGGTATGCTTCAACATTGGAAGTCTCAGATTCAAAATTGTGGGCACAGGATTGACCAACGATTCAATGCCCAAACCATCATCACCTCGACCATATCACATGCTTTCTCTCCCTCTTTAGCTATCAACTGCAGGGCCCGAGTTACAGTCAGTGTATTGCCACAGGTTGGATTGGAAAACCAAAATGTGAAGGTAACTCTATCATATTGGACATTGTCACATCATGGATATCTAAAGCATGGAACTAGTTTCAATAAGAATTATGTATTCCTCTTCCTCAGTGTTTACCTGTCCTAAACCCATTGAGATCATAAATGGCATAATCTCAGTGAAGCCTGACAAAGAGTTCCCAGAATATGGTGATGCCATACAGTATTCATGTAATCAAGGATACACCCTTATTGGAGACAAATCGAGTGTGTGCAACGAAGTTGGTAATTACACATCTACTCCTGAATGTAAAGGTATGGATTCCATTTAAGTTTCATAAATCATTTGTTATACATTACATACTTTAGAGAATACACAATAATCAGTTAAAGGTAATTTTGTGTAGCTCCACATTCATCCTGCAGCACCTGATAATGTAATGTAAAATATTGAATCAGCTTTTGAATGTTTTTGTAATTTTCTCTATCAGTTCTGAATTAAAACCCCAATGTTTAAAGGACAATGGTCAGGAGGTCCATGATCATTCTACATGAGCATGCTACATAATTTATAGATAATTTATTACAAATTAATTGATTTGGAAAATAATAAAGTTTTTGGATATCCCAGTAAACACAGTTAGATCAATAATTATCTGGTGCACCAGTGAGCTGCTTAGTCTTGAGTCTAGGCTTGGCAAATGGACTCTGTTGCTTTTGTCCTACATTATAAGGATCAAAACAATGTCACTGCAAATCAATTTGCCCATTGCTAACTCTGATAAATAATAATAAATCATCATAGAACAAAAAAGCTTTAAGTATAGAAGATACGGCTATAAATGAGAAATAACTGGTTCTCTACTGTCATTGTCAGTGGATAAAGTACCTTTAGGGAAAACATTTATTAATGACAAAAATTGTTGTTTACATGGTTTATGCTTTACAAATCTAGACTTCAAAGCCAGTTCCACTAATTAGTTTTTTATTGCAACCCCCTAATTAGAGTCTATCTTAGACCTGGGATACCAGGTGGGTGCAATTTAATTTAATACATTCAACTTAAATTTATATAGCGCTTTTCTATAGACCCAAAGACGCTTTACATTGGATACAGAACAAACAACATATGATGTGGTAGAGGAGAAAACCAGCAGGCTACAGACCTCGTAGGGTAAGAGTTGAATACCCCTGCTTTACAGTGTTCTAAGCCTTTAGGTGTGGGCTCAGACACATGTGATGCTAACAATTCCATCAGAATTTTGTGTAATAATCACCCTGCCTGCAAAATAATTTATTCATATTGATGTTGCTGTTCAAATAATTTGTTGTATTTCAATGTTTTCTAACCTTACACTTAGTTTGGTTCAATTATTTTGGTAATTTAGCTGGATGCTGTGTGAGGTAATTTACGCTGTGGGTGTGCCTTTCTAAACTTGCCAGGTTTGCCTCCACTTAAAGGGGCTGCATTGTAGCCTAGTGGTCAAGAGCGTTGAACCAGTAAACGAAAGGTTGCTGGTTGTTGTTATTCTGAGCCGGTATGATGAAAAAGGTGTTTTGACCCTGAGGAAGACAGTTTGTTGCTGTAAATAATAATTTGTTTTAAGCATACTTAAGGGGTAAAATAGCTGTAGAAGTAAACGCTAACATAGGATTCAACAATAAACTGGAGGTGTTGGCATAAATAATGTTATGGGTCCACATATTTATCACATTATTGACCGTTTATTACATAATAAATGTAATGATTATTACATTGTTTGAAGTTATTACGTTGTTGGCATTTTATTACATTATCAGATGCTACAAATACAAATTGCAAGTATCAGTTAGACCAGATAGTGAGAAAATTGGTAAATGTTTTAAATCGCTCTAGACTTTTTCAAATTGAAAGCATTGCTAAAGAAGGAGTTGCTCTTTTGATTTCACACTTTTTAAAATACTGAATTTGTACTGTGCATTTCTTTTTCATAGATAACATTCTTCTAAAAGCACCAACAACTACTATATCATCATCAGTAACAATAACATCATCGACTGTTTCCCCCAAAAAACAAGGTAGAACACATATAAGTATGGGGTGGGCGATCTGACAATTTTATATAGTGAACGATCTTGAATACGTCCACAATCTACTTTTCAAGTGAATCGTGGAGATCACAATCTTTTATGCCCTCATGATAATGTTAAAACAACAACAATGACTGCCAATTAGATGCCTGTGCTGATTGGCCAAATAATACTACACGCCTCTATCATGCAAGTAAAACATTTACATAATCTAGCAGCATGGCGGATGAGGAGCTGGTGCCGGAAAAATATTCAGCATCAGTTGTGTGGCAGTGGTTTGGCAATGCAGTCAGACATTTCTCAGAAACAAAAAGTTAGCATTAGAGCAGTCTAAAAGATTATGTAAAAAGCAGAAAACGATGGAAAGAGGTGACGAAGGCTATGGTGCCATTCAAATCTGTGGGAACCGTGGGATTTGAAATAACAGAATGTGCACACCGGTTGTTGTTTCTATTTTATCACTGCAATTTCTGAGAACTTTAAGATCTTGTGTTACTTTAAGATCTTTCATGTGCAGTCTGTTGACATGCTGATTACTTCTTTTATATTACAAATAAAGTTAAATTCAGGCCATTTCGTTTCCATTTTGATCACTGATCCTTTTATTCAATATTCCAGTCGGAATATTCTCTATTGTACAACTCAACATTTGAAAGATTCAGATCGTGAATATGTGTAATAAGATAGTGATATGATTTTATGGAAAGATCGCCCACCCATACATCCAAGTACATGAACCCAGTGTGATCAAGTACCATTATGCTATATAACTTTAAACCAGTCCTTTTTTATTCAGTCCTTACTTTATGTCCATTTTATTCAGTCCATACTTTATGTTTTCAATATTATAATTATATTTACAGGTTTGGGGGGGCATAATGACACTACGGAATATGGTGCAGATACTGGTGAGTTAACATTCAGCTGATTTAAGTGATTATTATATTTTTCTTATTCTTTTCTTTTCTTTGTTTGTACAAATATAACTGAATGTTTATTTCAGGGAATGCAGTATTGGTGGGAAGTGTACTGGGCACTGTCATAGGTGAGAGCACCCTTATTATTATGTGAATCTAACTAAACTAGATTCTTTGTTGTATAGTATACTCTAATAGGGAAAACATTCTCTGAAATATCCCCCACATTACATAAATATGCTACAAAAGAAGGCCAGCGCAACTCCTGCTTATTTCAGTTTTACCATGTTTATCACGTTTGTTACATTTCTCCTTGACCTTGTAAAGAGAATACAGTTGACTCATTATTGACTCCTTTTGCAGTTGCACTCATTGTCTTGTTCATATTATACCATTTTCTGAAGAAGAAAGGGTGAGCACCTCATTTTGACACATCATTTGTTACTTTCAAATTAATGCATTTATATTTTTGTTCATTGTTGCTTCAGTTCACATGATTTGCATGATCCAACATATCTCTAACTTTAGCTACTGTACATCAAATTGCATGAATACTTCTCCAACTAGCTACTGTACATCAATGGTTGCATTTGCCTGTTTGGGACTTTACAATGTTTCCTGGTGGATCAAGAAAGTCAGGATATTGATTGCTCAAAGGCACTGTTCTATAGAATTTATGGCTTTGGAAAAAGACTGTGGAAATGGGCTAGGATGAGGCATAGCCCACGATGTGCTGAGCTGGCAAACTACTAACTACTTAACATGCAAAACCACACAGCTACTTAACCAGGCACTACTAATAAAATGAGATTGGTAAGAGTCAATTTATTGGAGATATTCAAATCCTGACTAAGTATTTCTTTTTTTTTAATGCTGCATAGCTCATACCAGACTGGAGAAGACCAAAGGAGAAAAGAGGAGTTATTATAATTTTAAAGTAAATAAGTTATTTAATGTAATTTCTTTCCAAGGTATCTACCATTTATGTACAGTATGCAGAGCCCTTTGAAAGTATTTAGACCCCAAAAAGTCTCCTAAATCTGTTGCACATTTGGGTACACCTGTACCAGCTTTGCATGACTGGACTTTGTCAGTTTCTACCATTCTTCCCTACAGAACCTCTGTCATATTAGGAAATTCTAAGATATTGAAGGGGTCTGAATGCAATTCAAAGAGACTGTAGTATTACAATACGTCAGATATAAAAAAGGCACTTTTTTACCAAAATATCATTAATATAAAAAAACGAATCTTTGATTTTTAGGAATTTAAATAAAACTAATGTTTGTAATTGCTTCATTTAGTCAATGTTTAGTCAAAAATATATTATTTCTTTTCAGTGCTAGGACTGCCCCGATTTGATAGTACTGACCTGTGTGCTTGGAAGGGCCCAGAACTTTCTGATTGGACAAAGCCTCTTCATTTAAACTTTGCTTTACATCTGTATCAGTACTAACAAGGTATATTTAGGTATATTTAGTTACAAAGTTGTACATCATTTTGGAATGTGACCTCAAATTTTTAACCCAATGTTTAAAGAAAAATATGTGGACAGTGACAAACACATATATACATATATGTACTGTATTATATATATATTAATAATGTAAAAAACTGGAATGTCTAATAAAATGCTTTTTTGTACTATGTTTATAAAACGTCACAGCCCATTGCTAAATATTGTTTATATAGAATGTCTACATCCCTTTTTAAGTATTCTCATGTCAGTGCCTCAGTTTTGTGTGTATAATTAGTTTTTTTATATATTTTCTCTTATTGACAGCTGCTCCAGAATTTTAAAAGGATTTTCCTGAAATTATTATAACAAATGTACATGTAACAAAAAACAACTTTAAGCACCCTGCCAAACCCATATAGTAGCAATACAAATTAGGTTAGATGAGACCAATCACCCAAGTTAATTGGCTTGGGTAAAAGTGATTCATGTGACTTCAGGAAAAACTCTGGTAGTAAGTTGCACTCCACCATGAGAAACACAGAGTGTTAATTTGTTGAAGTGGAATGGCACAAATCAGGTGATGCATGTACAAATACTTCAAAGGCCTTCAGTATCCCTTAGATGCCAGTTAGCAGGGGTAAGTTGGGTGGGAGCCAGCAGGAGCTGTGCTCTGGCACATTTGGTCGAAATAAGACCTAAGGGAAGCTGACCTCCCGTACTTCCACTGGCCAGCAGCTCAGGTACAACTACAAAGTAAGGCACTCCCACTTCCTAAATCCCAATGTAACCCCTTCCAGTCAAGAATGTCATAATGGAAAGTGTACGGCCCCACCTAGAATGACTAAATCAGGATGTCCATCCAAACTGAATGACAAACTTTTGTCTCTTTTTAACAATATTCATAGTTTTTATAACAACCGCTGTTATTATTATTATTCAACTTTTATTTCAACAAAGAACACAGACTGAGACCAATATTTTACAGCTAGGCCCTGTATATACAGTGGGGAGAACAAGTATTTGATACACTGCCAATTTTGCAGGTTTTCTTACTTACAAAGCATGTAGAGGTCTGTAATTGTTATCATAGGTACACTTCAACTGTGAGAATCCAACACAAAAATCCAGAAAATCACATTGTATGATTTTTAAGTAATTAATTTGCATTGTATTGCATGGCATAAGTATTTGATCACCTACCAACCAGTAAGAATCCCGGCTCTCACAGACCTGTAAGGTTTTCTTTAAGAAGCCCTCCTGTTCTCCACTCATTACCTGTATTAACTGCACCTGTTTGAACTTGTTACCTGAAGAAAAGACACCTGTCCACACACTCAATCAAACAGACTCCAACCTCTCTACAATGGCCAAGACCAGAGAGTTGTCTAAGGACATCAGGGATAAAATTGTAGACCTGCACAAGGCTGGGATGGGCTACAGGACAATAGGCAAATAGCTTGGTGAGAAGGCAACAACTGTTGGCGCAATTATTAGAAAATGGAAGAAGTTCAAGATGACGGTCAATGTCCCTCGGTCTGGGGCTCCATGCAAGATCTCACCTCGTGGGGCATCAATGATCATGAGGAAGGTGAGGGATCAGCCCAGAACTACACGGCAGGACCTGGTCAATGACCTGAAGAGAGCTGGGACCACAGTCTCAAAGAAAACCATTAGTAACACACTACGCCGTCATGGTTTAAAATCCTGCAGCGCACGATTTTCCTCATTCCCTCAGTAAGAGCATTGAAGATGGGTCGTGGCTGGATCTTCCAGCATTAGAACAACCTGAAACACACAGCCAGGGCAACTAAGGAGTGGCTCCGTAAGAAGCATCTTAAGGTCCTGGAGTGGCCTAGCCAGTCTCCAGACCTGAACCCAATTGAAAATCTTTGGTGGGAGCTGAAAGTCTGTATTGTCCACCGACAGCCCCGAAACCTGAAGGATCTGGAGATGGTCTGTATGGAAGGGTGGGTCAAAATCCCTGCTGCAGTGTGCAAACCTGGTCAAGAACTACAGGAAATGTTTGATCTCTGTAATTGCATACAAAGGTTTCTGTCCCAAATATTAAGTTCTGCTTTCCTGATGTATCAAATACTTATGTCATTCAATAAAATGCAAATGAATGCATTTTTACATTCCCAGGATGGCATCCGTTCCATCCATGTCAAGCAAGATCTGATCAACTTTCTCTTGCTCAACCACTGATACATCCTGATCAACAAGTGCAGGAACAATGGTCCACACCTTTAGAGACACCTTTGCCAAGATTGCGTGACTTGTCATTGTCCCTCACCTCCAATGCTTCATAGATACCAAATTCAAATACAAACCGATAATAATGTATTTCTCTCTGAGGGCCCGATACGCCTCAGGCATCCTCCACAACGCCCTCCATGGCTCCACTTTTCCTGGCTAACCCCTGCAGTTCTTCTGCAGTTTGGAAGCATACAAGAAAGATCTATTGTATTCATGCTCTAGTTAAACTACAGGCTAATGGAAGAGCTGTATAGCCTTGTGAGAACCAGATAATTTGTTAACATGCAAGCATGTTTTTTTTGCTGGAAAGGATTAGATTGGAGCCACCATTGGATTGCATTATGGTACACAATTAAAATGCACAAAACAAAATGCTTTGATTGACATAAATCTTTATTTTTTCTACCAATAAACTTCAAATGAGGTCCCCAAAACCTGTAAGGTGGAGCTTGCCTTTCCAATTTAAATACCTACATTAATTTCCTACCAGTTTATGTACTCTCAAAATAAGCAATTTACATTGTTGAAAAAAGCCTGATGTCCCTATACAACCCTGTTTCCAAAAAGTTGTAATTTATTTGGGAAATAAACAGAATCCATAGATTTGCAAATCATTTCAAGCCTATATTCTATAGAATTTAGTACAGAGATAACATGTCAAATGTTGAAACTAGAACATTTTATTGTTTCTTGAAGACAGGAGCAACAAAAGACTGTAGTTGTGTAATACAAAACATAACCTGGTGGAACATCTTTCAACAAATTTGGTAAATTAGCAACAGGTCAGTAGCATGATTGGGTATAAAAAGAGCATCCCGGAGAGGATGAGTGTTTAAGAAGTTAAGATGGTGAGGGGTTCATTAGTCTGTGAAAGACTGCACGGGCAAATAGTGCAACAATTTCAAAATAACAGTTAGTTACAATACATATTATCATAATAAGAATTCGAGAATCTGGAGAAAGCTCTGTACACAAGGGACAAGGCTGAAAACCATTACTGGATTAGTGGGATTTCTGGCCCTCATTGACTACAATAAAAACTGTCATGATTCCATAGTGGACATAACTGCATGTGTCAGGAACACTTCCAAAAACCAGTGTCTGTGAACACAGTGTGCCACAGCATCCACAAATGAAGTGAAAACACTACCATGCAAAGAAGAAACCAAATGTGAATAATATCCAGCCACTTTCTCTGGACCGAGCTCTTTTAAGATGGACTGAGGCAAAGTGGAAAAACTGTCCTGTGACAATTTTTTTTAAAATACTACATATACCACAACAGCATGGCTCCATAGTAAAATAGTCCGGGTACTAAACTGACCTACATGCAGTCCTGTCACCTGTCACCAATTGAAAACATTTGACGCATTATGAATCGAGAAACATGAGAAAGGAGACCCCGAACTGTTGAACAGCTGAAATTCTAGATCAACCAAGAATGGGAAAACATTTAACTTTCAGAACTACAGCAATTGGTCCCCTCAGTTTACTGATCATATATAAAGGTATTTGCAGAAAACTGGCCTGTATTGGAGGCAGGGAAGGAACAAGCCATTAAGTAAAAAGTACTGAAAGCATGAAAGTGACCCAACTTTAATGTTGGAAAGGGTTTTGTGGGCAGATAAGAACTGTCCTGTCAAATCTGAAGGAATTATGGTTGAAACAAAATACAATGCTGCAAGACGACATGCTTCAGTCCGCAAAATATCATGTAGTGGCCTATCCAGTCCTGCTTTCAATTCCACACTTCTCCAAGTCACCTTATATATGTCTTATATATCAATGGGAAGTTTAGATTTAGTTCATCTAAGGAAATTCATAGGGATGATTCATAGGGAATAATCATGGCCCATGCTTTTGAGAAAAATCTTATTTTCTTTATTGCCCTTTTTAAAAACAATTTCAGATCAAGCTGATAAACAATAATTACATTTTATGCCATCTTTTGTTTTGTCATCTTTGCCAAGTGGATCAATAATTATTGAGGGAATTGCATCGTCCTAGGTTATTATTTCTAAGTAAGAATAGGTTTTATTTTTTTATGTGGTACATAAATAAATAGATACTGATCATCTTAAATATCCAGTGATAATTTGTTGGTCTAAGAAATTCTCCTTAGTAATAAAACATTCCATGCATCTATAATCACATTTGTATAATCACAATTGAGCAGATTAGTTTTGAGGGTTTCTACTAATTTCATTTCTATTTCATTTACAAGATAAAAGACCTTAACAGAATATTTTTTAGTACTAAAGAAATTAAAAGTATGACTACTCTCACGCAGACAGTCGACCATGTGTAAAATGAAAACAATAGCCCAGGCAACTGGTTTTCGATCAATGGAGCAGGCATCGACTTTCCAAAACGTATTTTCTGCCCAAATACCGGCCTTGCCATCTGTTGCCATTGTGCTTGTGACTTAATCCACGGCTATTTATTTTAATGCTATCAATCTGCCCTGAGTAAGAAGCGCCAATGCTTTTATCGATGTCTATTCAAGTACTAAATTACTGTTGATCATTTTCAGCATGTGCAGCACTCCTGGTCCTGTTGCATCACTCATTATACATAAGCATTCTTATCAAAATGCTGTATTCTGGAAGGGTTGCTGTACTCTTGTGAAGGCCACTGGCTCAGGGGCTGTCTATGCCCTCTAGACTGAGAAGGGACATGGGATGCAGGGGCAGCTGCTCTGTAGACATATCCTGGATGTCTAGAGCTGTGAGGATGAAAGAGAAAAAAACTGAGTGAGAGGGACAGAAAGTGTGAAGAGCAGATAGAGAAAAGGGGAGACTCAAAAAAGAATACCAATCATATTACTAAGCAAATACATATAGCATGACTCACCTAGTGAATATGTCTACTACGGAGAAGCAGAACATTGCTCCTCCCAGAATACACAGGATCGATCCTGTCCAACCAACGAACAAGGCAGCTCCCAATTCATACCTGGAACAAGGACACTGGTTCATTAATAATATCTGCCACATGAGCTGATACAGACTCACGGGCACCTTCTGTTTGGCCCTACATGTCAAATGGGTTACTTACTTCTGAGCAACAAACAAGGGGTCAAAAAACTCTGATGTTATCCTGTGTGCATACACGGAGCACGCAGACAACGAGCAGAGACCTGCAGACAACAAACAATGTTTAACTCTTAATACTTGGCTAACTATGCCAATATTATACATAAGTAGTTGTGACACCGCCGTTACCGCATAATATGAAATTGACCCCAGCGAAGCAAGCTATCCTGGCTTTGTTTTGGTCTGATCCCCCAATCTTAGTACACTTCATTCCGACCAGGGCAAAGACAGCACCAAAGAAGCCCAGACACACTGCTGCGATTATCAGACCCCTGCAGGCCTGAATATAGCCTAAAAGACCGAACAAAGATCACACTTGTAAGCAATTCTGACATCTGGTACAAACTTTCTGGCAATTCATCTTCATTTTATTTTGGCCTGTTGGTCTCAGTTAATGATTCTAAGAATGATGTCCCCCAGCCATTTTCCCAAATGCCCTTCACTTCTCGTTACAACCACACAACATACAAGATCACAAGACCATTATTCGCTAATCTTTGCCAGTAATTGTTTCTAAGTGAGGACGGGTGATAAGTTGCTTATAGTCTAGACTTGGGTACTGCCTTTGAGATGTCATTTGCAAGCAAACATTAGCCTGACTCCAAAAACTAGCCAACCTTGAGGGGAATACCGCCTCAAGCTCCAGTTAATCAAATTAACAGCCTTTACCTTGAAAGAATTTAGGCTAAACATTGACATATTTGATATATTAGGTGGTCTCGGGGAACACTTGCATTGTTCCTTCCCACACAATTTTTTTTGAAGATTTACCAAACATTCAATCAAATATTTGTTAGATGTTTAATCAATCCATCACATGTCCTTTTTTCAATCTTACTTGAGATGTATTTAAAGAAACTTTACAGCAACCAAAATTATCTCAAGAAAATTGTGGGTGTGGATGTCACATCATAAATATTTGTTTCTCCGTGTCGGTCCAACTGCACGGATAGGAATACCATATAACCATGATATGTTGGTAGCTACTGTAAGAAGCAATATAACCAAGAAGCAATATAACCAACACAAACTAAGACGTAACACGAGCCATTGTCTTGCTTAACGCTTTGTGGTAGCTAGCTATTTGACCTGTTGTTGAGTACGAAAATGTCAGCAATGCATGGTACTTGTTCAACCGTGGGTGGATGATGACACATAAACAAAGCATGCCATTAGAGTTATTGATAATGAGTAGCTAAGCTGATGACCTACTATCTGAGGTAAAGTGATTCCAATTTGCTTTTCATAGCGAGATATCAGTTCATGGCGAGTTAGTTTTATAATAGACATTCGGTGGATATTTGTTTTCTCTAGTCAATAGCTATGAAGTGAAGCATTACATGACTACAAAAATGACAGGTTTTGAATCATGATGGGATGGAAAGTAAAAAATGCATTAGCTCTTATGTAAAGTGCACATTCTGAGTCGGTGGAGGATGGACTACAAACCACAATTTCCGTTTATTTCTAAATTGTGCATTTGCATTTGAAAAATAAAGTATATGGATTGTAGTCCATCCTCCCATGATTCACTTTTCATACTCATGGTACAGTTCATGTAGAAGCCATTACATTTATAAAAAGACAAAAGGATGTGGATTGTAGTCCATCCTCCCTTTAGAAAAACCGAGGTTTTTCTGAACTATATTCTGTGAAAACATTTACATTTTCTACAACATTTCTATAACTTGTCCACACATACTGAATGAATTGAGATGTACTGTTATCACTTGATCCAGTGGATATCTATATGTGATATTACAACAATTTACAAAATTACCAAAAATCCTCTTAAATGTGGATTAAAAATAAACAGTTATATAACACACTTTTCCAATTTGAAAATAAGTAATAACTTTGAGCAAACCATCCAGTGCCAGCATTGAAGGAAATTCCTTGCAGTTGGTGACTCCTGTTGAATCAGTGACACATGTTTTCCACAGGTTGGACCAGAAGAAAGCTGATTCAAGGATTGAGTCATCTAGAGAGCCATCCCACTTCCAGTCCTCCGTGGGTATGGTGGAAGATATGAGGACCCAGCCAGACATGGTCATAAAAAAGGCCACAATTTCTGTCACCATTTTACTCATTATGCACAATATATCAGCACTTACTACATATGTTGGTGATATCTTCAGAGGTGACAAAAGAGTAATGATTTGACTGATTGTCCACTGGCTAATGTAGGTTGTTGAAGACAAGTCCATGTGCTCTGTGATAGAGAAAAGTTTAAATGGCATTGATGGTTAATATGTTCAGAGCTATTTCATATTCAGCAGGGAGGGACTTAGTTAATAACAAATCCCTAATGTAGTCTACCCGACTACAATAACATATTTGGGTTTCTTGGAAGATGTGGGAACGTATATGTTTGGTTTCACATTGGTTATGAGAATGTTGTCTGTTCTGGGAACATTTATTTGTTGGGATTGCAAGAAGAATATTTTATGTTAGCCAAGGTGTGATCTTTTAATTTGTAGGCAGTGGTTGATTTATTTTTTAATTTGAGCATTTAGGCTTGACAATTATTATGGGTTTTCATATGTTAATTGAATTGCTTAAGAATTCTTTCAGATTCACTAATTTGAAATATTTTTTATAACGGGAACGTGAGTGAAGAAACTTAAAAAACATGGCAGACACTTTCTCTCCCATCAAAACAATAACCACTATTAACATAAATTGTATTATGTTATCTCCAATAAAAAGAATAATCTAACATTACTTAATTTTAATGCATGTTGGTCAACAATTTTGTTGGAAAGATTTTTGTAATGAAAATATCAGTAAGCCGAGTTAATATACCCTGCTAGCATAACAGAGAGTAGAAAATGCTAATGTAAATATAATATGAGCCAGCTCATTAGCCTAGCCTAGTTATGACTTGTTCATTTTCAGTCATGGTAACATGTTCAAGGCATGGCTAGCAAAGTTTGAATCTGTTAACTAAATGTAGAAAAACAACAGATACATGTATTTGAAATGTGGTATTAGCTTGGTAGCTTGCATCACAGGCCTGACAAATGCATGTCACTTACGATAAGATGCTGCAACAAAGTCTCAGTACTTTGTTCTAGGTGGTACTTGGCACTCGGATGCAACATTACATAATGTCCCAGAGATTGTCAATTGGATACAAATCCCTCCAAGGATATGCCTCCCCAGACCATCACTGACCCACTGCCAAACTGGTCATGCTGGATAATGTTACAGCCCGCATAACGTCTGTCACGTGTGCTCAGTGTGAACCTGCTCTCATCTGTGAAGAGAAACGGGGTGCCAATGGCGGACCTGCCAGTTCTAGTGGTCTCTGGTAAATGCCAATCGAGCTGCATGGTACTGAACTGTGATCACAGGTCCCACTAGAGGACGCCAGGCCCTCATGGAGTTTGTTTCTGACAGTTTGGTCAGAAACATGCACCCTAGTAGCCCGCTAGAGGTCATTTTTAAGGCTCTGGCAGTTCTCCACTAAAATAGTGTACTACTACTTTAAATAATACAAATAGTATTTTTCTCCAATTTATGTTTATTGGGATGGTAACAACATTTGGTTCTGTTGATTATTATTTGGTGGAAGTCTATGGCTAGAGTACCCTTTAACCTGGCTAGCTGCTTTCCAGGTTAGCTTGACTTGCTAGAAACTTACAGAAACAAGGAGAAATTACCTAAATAAAAATGTGTGAAAGTGAAACGTTTTTTTTTAAATGCAATCTCTAATGAAGGAAGGTTTCTTTCAATGCATTGTAACGGGTCTCCTGAACAGAACAAGAATTTATAAAATACGATGTAATGAAATGCATTGTGCACATTGGAGTCATAGAGTTGATGGAATGTATAGAAATGGAATCAACATGGAAGAAGCTGTAACCTGCACAACCTAATGATGAACCATTTAAGAGTGAAGGAATCTCATTTTGGTATCCATTTTACATGCTATAATCCCATTCATTTTAGATATCTTTCTATGAAAAGATCAAGCTACTGTGACATCAGCAATACAAAGAAACAGTAAAAACACTGACCCAATTACAATTTATAGGGCACACATGGAATTACTAATAGAGAAACAGTCATATTTACATGCATGCAATGGAAAACTCAGTCATAAAAACAATAGCTAAATGTCTACTTTTATCAATTTAACAAATGTTTCATGATTAATTGAGGTCATGAGAATTGTTTTTAAAATGTTAAAAACACATTTTGAGTTTGGCTAAACGGCAGTGCACCCAGAGCCATTAAGACTTGATGTACTTCTCTTTATAAAACCTACAATATTTCTGTTTTAATGAATGATAAACTAAATCTAACTGTTTTAACATTCTCTTATACACGGTGGTCATAACACAAAAATACATTTAAAGCCCTGACATAAGGTAAAGATTCAAGATCTTATAAGATTTCTTAAAATAGTCTTTCTCCACTGCTATCAAAAGGTAACTTGTACCTGAAATAGTCAAGGAAACAATCACACAAAACCAGACACGCAAGTTAAAAAAGGCTAAATTAACTACTTCAACCCATTTGTTTCAGATTAGCCTGGTTCAGATTTTCAAAACCTGCAGATAGC
Organism: Novumbra hubbsi; assembly: GCA_016801125.1. Lineage (NCBI taxonomy): Eukaryota > Metazoa > Chordata > Actinopteri > Esociformes > Umbridae > Novumbra > Novumbra hubbsi. The sequence goes on from JACXGK010000704.1 coordinate 60,617, forward strand.
TTACTGTGCTTTATGCTTGAATTTGGAGATAAACTGTATTTTATTTGCAATTCGCTGTGCTTTTCTGCAGCAATCATTGTTCATGGACAGCAGTTGGTGACCCTGCTGTCCAGTTTCATAAACTTAGTGTTGAGGCACCTTCTCTGCCACCACTAAAATCCTAATAAAATCCAATGATCACAATCTCATCTTCACATTACAGGCATCAACGTCAGCTCAACCATTATTATTCTGGGGTCAGGGGTTGGATGTTGAACGGTTGTCAGTCTTGAATCCCCAGGAACACTGTAAGGGGTAGAGGGACTGATAATGTGGTGATGGTTGGGGAGCTGGAGGAATGAGATTTGGGTGGTGGCTGTGTCAATTAGAACGTATTCACATCTCTGTGTCGGCAACAGGGCTCTGTGTGGCAGAGTGGCCATTAGTGGGGGGCGGCTGGCTTTCAGGAGACTCCCCATTGCTAGTTGGCTTGTTCAGGGGCTCCTGGGATTGCAGGGGTGCCACGGAAACCAGGGTGTTGGCCTGGTTTTCTTCATCCACCTGGAATCCCTCTACAGCCTGAGGACCAAACAGAGGACAAGTACAGATTCAATTTGACTAGGCTGGGCTGTATTACGAGTGTTAAAGGTTTACAGCTTGCATTTTTGTGAAACAGTGTAATGAGATTCATTCTAGATTATATTGAAGAAGAAAAAAATAACTGATGGTACAAAATGTAAATTCACACAAAGTAGTATACCAGTGAGGAATCTTTTAGAGATGTTAAAATTTTAGAGATAAATTGCCATTTATAGTCATGTGGCATAATTGAACAGTCCATATTATGAAAGTATTTTGCTGGAACTGTCACAGATGTGACAAAATGCTTAACTGTCAACACGGAATGTGATTTGGTAATTAATGATTAGAATGGTCCACCTAGGAGTTCTGTTTTTGACGGTTCTAGGCTGCCGCCCACAGGAAGTATTGCTTTCTGGAGAAATGGCCAATCCGTGGTACAGATGGAAGAAATGTGTGAGCACATGACTGGTTGAAGGTGGAAAGATGTGTTCACTATGCTTTTTGTTTTAAAATAGCATGGTTGTAGAAGAATGGTAATTAAAACAGATTTGTGCAAAATGCCTCAAAGATTTATTTGGGAATTTTTTGGTTCAATGAATATAAGTGGCACTGTCAAACCTTAACTCCCTAAAAGTTTTATGTGTGTTTACTTGGATTTTCAGTGTGAGTTTGAATCCATTGGCTTCCATTGACCATTGTTATGTAATTTTGTTCAACAAATGTGCAGTAAAGATTTGAATCTTTAATATATTTCCTTCATTGAGACCCGATGTGTGATTTAAGTGTTCTCCCAATTTTGTTTTACATATTACACATCCAGTACAAAAATGACAGGCTGGGGAATTTAAATTCTTTGGTAATTTCGTAGTTGCTAAAATCAGTTCAATTAATTTCTGTTAGTGAAAAGAGAACCAAACAATTTCTAGGAATCAGTGTGTCATTTATTTGAATAGAAGGTAAAAAAATATGATGAAAGCATTAACACAAAATCTGTTTCTATGATGAACAATTGCTATGATGAACGATCTGAAAACGAGGCAGGAAAAGCTGTTCCTCACACATCTATCTGAAAGAGTCCTGTTACGCTCTTTATGAAGAGCATGACACTTAGCCAAGGTTGCTAGTTTGATTCCCCTGGGGGCGCCAGTACAAAACTAGCATCGAAATATATGCACAAAATACTTTGTTGCATTTGGGTGTGGCCCATATGAAAGCTATTTAAGTCTTTGAAGGAGCCACAACCCTTTAAAAATGTGGCCAGCTTACATGAATGAAGCAAAACAGAGAACCCTTGGAACTGATTCATGTGGGTTTGATTGAGATAAACCACAATCTTAAAATCTAGCCAAAACAAAAACAAGCCAGAGGTGCGTCACCAGATGCTAGTGACCTTCGTCCTTCACCACTCACCAGTCTCGCTCCCTTTGGCGGTGGGCGGTGGGCCTTCAGGTAGAAGCCCGTGATGAGCAGAACAGCCAGGAGCACTCCACTGAGCAGCAGTGAGACCAGCACCAACTTAGAGGTCTTCCCCCAGCGAGGAACAGCCTCCACAAAATCAATCTGGTGAAAACAAAAAACAATTACACACTAGTTTATATCTGGACTTCTTGGTTTCCGAGGGGGTTTCACATAGTTCTACGGGGTATGACTAAGTTGAGATGACAAACGAGTGGAAAACAACAACTTCCCGTCTGTAGAGCGAAGTCTGAACACAAAGACATAATTGACATGACTGACTTGACATGAGAAAAGTATATCTGGTTTATGCTTACTTAACTGGTTAATGAGGCACGTGTTAAGGTATGGTGTTGGGATGGGGAAAATATTAAAATGTTAAAAAGGACAACTTTGTTTGAGCATAGAGGAAGAAACTTCAAAAGCTTATTCACACTGGGAACTCTAAACCCCATGTCCACTGGGAACAATAACTGCTCCTGTAGACTATAAAGAATTGAGGAAGTTGTTTATCCTGTTTGTGAAACAGCATCTTTCCAACAATTTGGAGCCATCATTGAGAAACCCTGTCTGTGTTGAAGGAATGTCTTCGTTCACAGTGTTTAAATCAAGGCAAATCAGCATAGTGGCTTTAACACAAATAAAAACCCTTTATTGTAGGTGTGATTGCAGTTGGCAGTGACCATGAGGTAAGGAACATGAGGAATTGTAAATTAACTGGATAAGTAACTCAAATATGCCAATACAGGCATTAGGATTAGACATAAGCATTTAAAAACTGTCCTAGAGAAACTAAACAGCACCATGGAACGCTCTTAACACTTGTCCATAGACTTGTGCAAGGAAACATATGTCATCTTGTAATTTGCTTAAACTACCCCTTTATTCAGAGATAAAAATGTAGGCGAAAGTGATAACCTACCTTGTCTTTTATGTTGTCATTGTTAAACCTCTCTGCCATTCCTTTAACGTCAGCTGTAAGCAGCAATAATGATTTGATTATTTTCTTCAACAACAGGGTAGCAACATTATTGTTCTACATCATTTATAGACAGAAGACTGACCTTCGATGTATTTGCCAGAAATCAAGATTTCTTTAGAGTTGTTCTCCTGGAAGACATCCAGACGACAGTCATCCCTACAAAGGTGCTCCAGAACACTTTCAATTTTAGACCTGGTGTCCTCCTGTTGAAAAAAAACCATTGGATTAACGGAAGGTGTTTGTGCCTGGGGTTACATAGCCATTAAGGTAAGTGTTAATTATTATTCACAAAATGTGTTCACACAGAACCGTTCTCACATATTCTTGTCTTATCTTTCAAAATGTACAGTTTCTCTCACATCCATAAACCAACCATGGGCAATGATGCTGCACCATATGCAATGTCATTCAAATTGTCAAACCCATTATTTTCAAGCTGGAGAAGACAACTACTTATTACGAAGCTCACTTTCAGTTTTCTACCTGTGATGCTAGCTGTTATGTGCTGCTTCCTGTGTGTGGTCCAAACTCTCATGTGTTGCTTGTTTCTAGCTTTTCTGCTACTTGACAAACTTTCAAATGTTTTATATTTGCCTTGATACAAAAGCAGCAAGGGAAACTGCCCCTACAGACCTCCAAGCAATGGTCAACACCTACATTCCAAAACAAGCTCCGGCCTCTTGGCAAACCCACCCTAAGGAACGGGAAGCTTCTGCTCAGTCTAGTCAAAGCCCATCTCTATACTGGCACCTTGGAACCTTGAAGCTAGGAAAAAACTACCTACCTACCCCTACCTATCTTCAGAAAAAAAGTTAAATACTTTAACTTTAATTTAAAAACTTAAATAGCAGGTCACACAAGTGAAACAAATAATCAAAATGAAGGGCCAAACAAGGGTGAACTAATAACAAAAATCTAGAGCTACCACAAAAGAAGGCAAGAGAGCAGGTGTAGTCAATGGACCATGGCCAGTCAGTGGTGACCTCTAGTGGTGTGACCCGCAGCATTTCTTAAAGAAACTAGAACCAACATACGAATAAATGTCTCAGTAGAAATGATGTGTGTTTGAATCCAGCTCCCAACCGTTTAGGGTTAGGGCGTATGCATGTTTAGATTGATGTGTGCAAGGATTTGTACTGTGCATGTGCCCACACTACTTACACAGCTGGATAAGGCCTTGAGTTTCAGACTCACTGCGTCTCTGTCCTGGACAGCTTCTTTAACAACACAGATTACTCGAACCTATGATGAGAGACCACACCACCTCAGTTAGACTAAAATCTATTGGTCATTCAGAACTTGGATTGGTAAACACATTTTTCTGAGTGAATTTTTCAGGGCACTCTAGGCTCACCCCGGGGGTGAAGGTAGGGATCTTCTTGGGAACCTGGGTCTTCTGGGCATCACCTGTGTCTGTGATGATCACCCTCTCTGTCACTGTGTTAAAAAAACTCTCCAGGTCTGGAATACTGGGGAATACAAATGTCTGGATATCTGATGTACCTAATATTTAAAAAAAAGCATGTTTCAGAGAGCTACTATGATTTAGCCTATATGATGGTAAATGAATGCAGATGAAACAATAGTGATTATGCAGGGTTACTCTGCTTGTGAATCAGATTCTTACCTTCATTTGGTGTCAGAATTATTCCAGTGTCGTCCCCGCGACGAGGAGCATCCACTGGTTGTACATGCCCAAGGACCGCATTTAATTCCCCCTCGTTTTGTGCAACTACACCACCTGTAGAAGAACATAGTGATAACTTATTAAAACATGCCAACACATACTGTCGATAAAACAGCCATTTTCTTGGCGGCCATTCTTGGCGCAAGTAAGACTTTCATGATACGTAACAGAACATTTGCCTGATGAGGCTGATGCTATTTTACACTGTACAGAAATCAATGCTACCGTAACGTTACCTGGTAAGTAAATGTTGATAACACATAAGCAGTCTTTTCAGAATGCTTTCAATTACATGTAGATGCATACTGTATGCAATAATGGTTCTAGGGATGCTTATTGGGTGTTGCTCTAAGAGGGGTGAGTATCATGCAGACAGGGACTCCCCTCGCTAAGAGTATACCCACTAGAAAAAACTAGACTACCCCACTGATATGAACCCTCCAGGAAAATGTCTCTGCTCTAATGACATACATTATGGGAGCTGCAGCAAACTGCAGCAGAGGGGACTTTACTGGAAATGTATTCTTTTTTATTGCATTAAGTCTAAAATTGTGCATCCACATCATATATATATATATATACCCAGTGGGCAACACAGCTGGACCAAGGAATGTGATACGCCTTTTTTTGGTAACTATTTGTGTGGGACAATCAATATAACAGGGTTCAATATCCTCTAACAGGTTGACGTCATGAGCTCTATCTGCTATTGGCTGTACCAACACCATGGCAAGTGCGATGATGTGAACTTCTTGTGTCCATTTGTGCCTGTTAATGAGTAGGGATCTTTGAGGAGACACTCACAATTTCACAGGAAATTTCACAGATCATGTGATCAGGTGTTTGCATGTGAAACTGGGGGTTTTATTTGGGTCAGGATAACTACCCTAATTGGGTGTAGCACTTTCTTTTAGACTAACTAGCTTTGATACTGTCCATCTCAGCCCCGCTGAAGGCAAATTAATGGGGGAGCTGTGCCGTCCTAGTAAGCCACAATTCAATTAAATCAATTACTTCAGGCTATAGCTGAAAACGTAATCTGTAGGTTTTGCTGGTAGCCGTTTGCAGTAACTGGAGGAGGCACATTTGTAATTGACAGGTGCACTGCAGAATATCACAATTTTATCTGTCTTGGGTTGAGGAGTAGGAGGCAGACTTTGTCGCTTTTGATTGAACTGTATACATAAAGAGCTGCACAATTGAGGCTTAAAAATACTTCTGGGTAATTGCTACAATAGCAATATCTTTATACACAAAAAGATAAAACTCTTCCCAGAAATTCTCAATTAGGTTTAGGTCGAGGGAACGTAAGGGCCAGTCAATGGCATCGAAGTCTTTGTCATCCAGGAACTGCCTGCACACTCCTGCCACAAGGCTAGGTATTGTCTTGCACCAGGAGGAACCCAGTTCCAGTGTGCAGGACCAGTACCAACCAGTGTGAGGTCTGACGATGGGTCTGGGGATTTCCTCCCAGTACCTAACAGCAGTCGGGGTACTGTTGGCTAGTGGAGGTCTGTGCGACCCTCCAAGGACATGCCTCCCCCAACTGTACACTTTAATTTGCACCAATTCAGGTGACATTGACTGACAATTGCTTATGCTTCCTTACTAGACAGATTGGTTATCCCTTAAATTTCATTCACTTAGTATTGTACTATGATTATTGAGTTACCTTAATTGTTTGGGTTCAAAAGATTAAAGATTCCTTGTTTGAAATCCTCAGTGAATAAGATAAAAGAAAAACAAATGTTGTTGTGCACTTTAGCAAGAAACCTAACCCCTAATTGTTTCTGCAAGTCACCCTGGAGACGAGTTCCTGCTAAATTTGTAAAATTTTACGTTGTTTAGCAATCTTCGCGGCATGGCCAGTGAATCCTGAGAAGCAGTAATCACTGTCAGATCAGATGTCCTACAAACTAACACACTAACCGCCGCTTCATAAAATAAACAAAGTATACCACCTTATCATTTTCAGCAGTTTTATTCAGGGGACATTTGAACATCGTTGGTGTTCAATTTTGATTGGACTTTTTTGTGCTGTCATTATCCCATTACATAGCCGATAGTCTTGACAAATTGCCGAACTACACGTTTAAAAGATATTGAATATTTAAGAGCTATCTTAAAATTCAACAACAACAAAAATCTACAACTGTCACTAAGTCTGGGTTGAGATGAATATTGAGCTTTAACAGACGCCAAACCTACCAGAGCGCTGGGGCACCTTGGGTCAATGAATTTCTAACACAATGCCTTTGGTTATACTCTGTGTAATTGATGACAAAAATAATGCATTCCGTAATCCCCAAAACTAACAACTGCATCTCCTTTTTGTATTTACGCTTCTTGTTGTTCTTTCAACAAATGTTTCAATGTGGAGTCAAACACAAATCTTTAGCCAATAAGCCATTTCACTTAACCCCTCACAGTCGTATATCAGCACAATATTCCCAGTGATCTCCAGCCCTGTTCTGCCAACTTACTCCAGATGTTTTTCTGTGGTCTGGATATCCTCTGGCATTCATTTGTCTCAAGAGAGTTCCGGGTGGAGGAATGCAGGCCGCAACAGCAGCCTTAGAGGGAATCAAATCGCCAACGCCCAATCGGCTCCACTCTTTCCTCCGCCAGTTTTGGACCTCTAATCCCTGGGATCTACAGAGAGGTTATTTAGGCTTGCCAGGCACTCTCCCGTATTTAAAAGCTCTGATCACAAAGCGGCAGACTGGCAACAAAATATTTTATACCTGACAGGAAATACATTGACAACTAGTAAATTTTGTACAACCACAATAACCATGGCGAAGGAGGAGGGGGTATTGTAATGTAATGTATGTCTTAATATATGACAGAATAGAGGAGCAGCGACGCCAACGAAGATGGTACATTAGGCCATTAAACTAATCTAATGTGTAAAACTACTTTGATGTTCCAGTCTCGCAGAACTTTTGAGGATTTCACGTATACTGCCCCACGATAAACCCGAGGCCTAAAGAGACATGAACAGAAAACAGACAACGAATACGCAGGATATGTGCTGCAGCCATCCTGTGGATGCGTACAAGTACTTAGCGTGAAGTGTATTAGCAGCATAGGTAGCAATGCTACATTTCTAGCAAATGCTTTTGCTCACCAAAGTGTGTAGGTAATTCGAAAGGAAGAAATGTAATTATCATGAGGGGAATAAACCATTACGCGCACGGTAACAACCGTGAACGGGTTGATCATGGATGGAAAAAGTGGGAGCAGCTTGGTGCGTACTATTTGATAGCATGACCATACTGAACATAGCGTTGGAAGATAAATGGTTTTGAGCAGACCTCAAATCAATTTAAAGTTTGAGATTAAAGTAAAAAATATAATGTAATGATAAATGAACTACATTTGGATGCATGAATACATTTATTTTTTCAAAATTTTTCAAATTTTGTTGTTTGGTGCTTTTCAAAATAGATAAAGCCAACACATCTGGCTGTGGCACCTAAAGCGGACCTATGCAGGACAGTCCTCACACGGTTCCAAAACAATAAGCAAATTGCTTTGGGCTGTGGCGCAGGGCTTCTTTAGGTGATGACAAGCTGCAGGTGTGAGTTGACCAACATGCCAATCCTAAACATAATCAGCAGTATCCACGCTTCACGCGCTGTAACACACAGTTCGCACAGGGAGGACCGGCCTCCTAATCAAACGTGATGCCAAATTTGCATGAATTAAAAAAAATAGGCAAACAATATATTATAAGAGGGTGAAAATGTCAATTGTTTCAAGTCCCCATCGAGGTAACACAAGACCCTTTTCAGACAGATGTTCTTAACAGCTATTGATGTCAAAAGACGATGTCTTTCTCAGCGTGGAATTGAAATGAGTGGTGATGTAGGAAGTCTGGATCTGTAAGAGCTCCAACTACTGAATAAAAAACATGTTGTTGGGAAGCAGTACATCTCTCACGAGAAACAAAACAAGTCCACTGTCACCAGATGGGAGAGTGCCCTGTAAGTTACCGGGTAAACAAAGTTTTCACTGAGTTTTCGAAACCTTCCCGTTCAGTGGTCTGGCCGAAGCACCGTGAGTGCATTATTGTCATTGAAAGTGTCAATTGATTGTTTATCAATAGATAAACTGGATTAAAATCTAAATAAATATCTAAATAATGTTTCTCCACTTCCTCTAACAGTATATAGGTGAAGGGTGTCTCTGTGGGGAACCCGAGAGCTGCGTGAGAAGGCATCTAGGTGGTCCTACATTATGTGTAAGACCAATACTCCACCTACTATGCTTCCATGTGGCATAACATTCCTCAGATCCACACCATGTACAGTCCCACCAACTGTATAACGTTTCACTAAAGCACAAGGTAGAGACCAGGTATTTGTTCCCCCCAATGTCAGTTTGGCTTCCGTTTTTATCATTCCAATATAATGCTGAATTAAACTCTACTGGAGACCTATGTCTCTCCTCAGGTTGCTCTTGTGTCGTATGACTGGAAAAAAAATGCTTCTGAGAGTAGCTTAAAGTAGCTGAGGAATGTGCTTCGGAACACATCCCCTAGGGGGTTAAACACGGCATTGCAACCCTATCTTCTTTGAAACAGCAGACTCCTGCTATATTGAATGATGTCACCGTTACAAAACCAACAAAGCCCTATTTTTCCTGCCATTAAATCCAGAGAGAGGATGAGGGATCTTATGTTTTCAATCAGGTCCTAGTGCCACACCCATGGCTTTCCATAAATTTGCCACCTTGCGGTGCTTTGACAGCTGAGTGCTGGGGACTTCAGTCAGGAGAGGGTAAATAGGACTTCTGTTTCTACTTCTTCGCAATTTTTTCCTAAACAAGTGTTCCTGACTACAGTTTTATTGCTTTATACATGTCTTCTCAGCTTTCTCACCAACCCAGTAAAGTGTGGGTAAAATGAAGATCCACTTTTGTAGCTGAACAGCCTACAAATGCCAGCAGGTTTTACAATTCTATGGGATCTTGATATCAAGTTTAATAGAGCAGCTGATATTTATATAGACTTTCCCTATTGTTCATCTGCAGTTTTCTGTGTAAATCTAGTGAAACTCCCAGAACTAGTTTACCCTTCTAGTCAACACTATTATGTGGGTGATATATTCTCAGTAGTTTCCTTAATACCCAATATTCTGGGTAAAGTGAAACACCTGAAAACGCAATAGTATAATGCACACATGCTAGTTATTTTATGTTAACCAATACTACACATACTAACCAGTACTAAGCAATGTCTCCCACACACTTACAAATAAACAACAGCTGTTGTTAGCAGGACTGCGTATACTAGCTAGCTGGGAAGGGTTTGTCATGACAAATCAAAGTACATGTTCTTGGACTGATGGTGTTGCTGGATGTAGACAAGAATATGTGTGATGATTAAGAACTTTGTGATACTTTTCTATAATGAAAAGCACTATAGAAGTCAAATAAATAAATAAGAATATGTATGTTCACTTGCGATTATATACACCTACATTTGGGTGGTAAATATATAATGGGATATGTTTGGTAAGAATATAATATACAGTTGATGTGAACAGTTAGACGTGACTTGAAATGGTGCCTAGTCTTATTAGTCTCTGTGGGACAGATGTCCGTTTGTTAGGGGCCACAGCATGGAGAAAGTCTCAACTATGTGACAGAGCTGTCATTTTGCGACATATGTCATCAATTTGTTGGCCAGGATTGTCCACACAGCCTCACCCATATGGAAGAGTCTCTGGTTTCAAAGTGCAGTGGCGACTTTGGACATGTTCCTATGTTAAAGTTATTTAGATGTATGAATAAACATTACAATTAGTACAATAAGACATCATTTAGATTGCAACAGAACTGCAGTATTTTGCGCATCTTTTTTAATAGTTTTGAAAGTAGTATACAGGTTTTTTTTGTCAATTACTGAATCCAAATCCTCTCAGTTGACTGCAGTTACAGCTTTTAACAGCCGTTTCAAAACCTTTTTATAATGGTGTTACTGAAACATGATCACAATTTCTATAATTGCATGCCTTGAGGTCAGCTTGAGATTCTTTGCAAACTAGCATGTCTCTTAAAACCAATGTAAAGCATATGGCTTTACAGTCTGTTTACAAACACAAGGCTTAGAGAGTGTAGTTAGAAACTTCAGATAGAAACCCCCACCCCCATGCCCCCAAAACAACTACAGTCGTGCCAACATCTGTATTTCAGCTCAAAGTCACTGCATAGTGCTTTCATAACCATATCTCTTCCAGATATGCAAGGTTGACGCATCGGGTGATAAAATAAATGAGAACGTTGGGCTTCGTTTGAAAACAGAAAGACGTGGCTCTTCTAGAGGAATGTTTTGCCGAACTACTATCCAGATATTGTTTTGTTCTTTTCTCCATTTCCCTCCCCCTCCCTCCCCACTTTCCACCAATTACAGCACAGTTTGGGACACGTGGGAGGAATTCAGTCACCAGTAATGTTTTTCAGCTATGTTGGTATGGCATAGTGATATTTTCATTAAATAATGTACTATATTAAAACATTGCCACACAAGCTTAGGCAAGTATCAGTAGTAGGTGCTCATGCAACCAATGATGAACATAAACATACCTTTTAAATGACCGGACACATCCTGTACACTTACCTATTGTATGCACCATTTTTTTTTACAAAAATGATTTTATTTTAGCTATACTGTCCAAGCCTCCCAGTCTTTTACTTAACCCTCTCATTAGCAGTGCTGGCAGAAGTCATGCTTCTGAAAATAGCTGCAATTCTGCAATGTGAAGACTAGTTTATACTGTAGGCATGGTGACAAAAAAATACAACTTAGATTTACCACTGGGTGCCGTGTAACGACTCCTCCTGTTTACAACTCTATCCCCAACTTTTAAACTCAGCTCCTCACACACCCTCCACTATCCATCCCACCCAGCACATCCACACGAAGCCACCCACTAATAATGCACACAGTTTTCTTCCCAGTTATATAAGGTCTTGGCATTAAATGAGACAGTGGACATTGCAGTGAAAAAAGGGAAATACAGCAGTAGAATGTTCCCATCAGCAATGGAATTGCAGATGGCAATATTGCTTCACAATGTTTTATACTCAAAGTGACAATTCTTCTAATCTGGTAAAAACTTACAAAAATATTTGAATGCTTCACAGTAGTGTGTGCATACATTGTCTTACTGACCCCCAGGGTAATGCCGTTTGGGCATTGCAAGCACCATGCTCTTACCAAGGGCTTAACATGGGAGCTGTTCGTTCTCAGCATCATGAGGAAAAAAAAATTTTCATCAGGGAGATACTCAGCATTTATACATTGTTACATATTGCAAGACCTTGGTCCCGATAGCTTGGGTAAAAGAAACATATTTATGCCAAAGTGTAAACTTTCTATAGAAGCAAAACGCTGTTTTACTTACCATGGAAGAGGGTGATAACGAAGAACAGAGAAACAGCCAGCATTCTTTGGGACTCATTCATTCTGTTTGAATTCTGCTTCTGCTGCTACTATCCTCCTGTTTGCGTGTGTGTCTAGTGTGTCTAGTGTGTCTAGTGTGTCTAGTGTGCGTGAGAGAAAAGGGCGGCAGACAGTTTTGGGTTTCCTCTGCAGTGAGCAGGGTGGTGGAGAGAGCCCCACTTGTGCTCCTGGACTTTATATGCCCCCCTCCCTCAAGGAGGCACAACCCCACACCCCTTTGTCTCACTGGCTCCGTTAACTCTGTGCTCCCTCCCTGCTAGAAGCATGGAAGAAACATGAGACTGGAAGGGCAATTTGAAAGTTGTTGGAATTGTCTTTATTTGCATGAATTAATGAATGTACATTTTGTACAGCTTATATATGCTAATTCATATTTGGCTGTGGTTCACAGGGTTACCAAATTACAATAATGTAATATCACAGTGGCTAAAATTTCACAACCATTTTTCAAAGTGGACCACAGTTGGAGTATTCCAAAAACTCTATTTGTAAGGAACATTTATTCCACAGGTTTTAAGGTGCTAAAACGAAACAACCATTAGATCCTATTGTCTTCCTAAAGCAACATCCTAAAGATGCCCATCCAATACACTAACCAGAACAAGAGGA